>JAXLNO010002657.1:98202-225484 GCA_038087875.1 Malacoraja senta
GTTCATTGGCTATATTTAAGAGGGAGTTAGATGTGGCCCTTGTGGCTAAAGGGATCAGGGGGTATGGAGAGAAGGCAGGTACGGGATACTGAGTTGGATGATCAGCCATGATCATATTGAATGGCGGTGCAGGCTCGAAGGGCCGAATGGCCTACTCCTGCACCTATTTTCTATGTATCTATGTATCTATTTCTAACCTATGTTAAGGTCTTTCAAGAGAGAGTTAGATTGATGTAGCTAAGGGAATCAAGGGATGTGGGGGAAAAGCCGGACTGAGTACTGAGTACTGATTTTGGGATGATCAGCCATGATTAAAACAACTCTCCTGCTGCTCAGTGGCACCCCCCTTATGCTTGTATGCATTCTATTCATATAACGTGCAGGGCAAGTTTACTTTTATATATAGATGGTGGTGGGTGCCTGGAACGCACTGCCAGGGATGGTGGTGGAGGCAGATACGATAGTAGCGTTTAAGACACTTTGGAATAGGCAGATGAATATGCAGGGAATGGAGGGACATGCAATATATGCGCGGGCAAGGTAAGAGTTGATCATAGCATTAGGTTCGGCAAGATGTTGTGGCTGACAGGCCTGTTCCTGTGCTGTATTGGTCTTTATTCTAATGGTCCTGTCATCCAGGGATCCACATTTGGTCATCTATAAGATCACCCCCTCATCCTCCTGCACTCCAAGGAACAGAGTCCCAGCCTGCACAACCTCTCCTTATAGCTCAGACCCTCGAGTCCTGGCAACATCCTCGTAAATCCAATGTGTCATTACTTTACCATCTTTGCTATCACCTCATGTTGTTTGTACGCATGCCAGAATATTGTTGAATGACATTTAGACAGGTACATGGATAGGAAAAGGTTTAAGGGGATATGGGCCAAGCACAGGCAGCTGGGACTAGTGTAGTGTGGGCACTTTGGGGCTGAAGGGCCTGTTTCCACACTGTATCACTCTATGAGTCTATGTTCTTGGCATCATGTTCGGTACAGCCATTGTGGGCCGAAGGGCCAGTTCTTGTGCTGTACTGTTCTATGTTCTCTGCTGGTTCTTCACATTGGAGGACATATCTAGTATAAGATATAAGAATACTGGCCCTTCGAACAAGCACCGCCATTCAATGTGATCATGGCTGATCATCCCCAATCAGTACCCTGTTCCTGCCTTCTCCCCATATCCCCTGACTCCGCTATCTTTTCCCAGTCTTTTGGGATTCTCAAAATCCTTGCGCGCCACCTGCGTGACGCGCAAATGACGCCCAAGTGGGACAGTGAGCCCTATCCAGCTCTCTCTTGAAAGCATCCAGAGAACCGGCCTCCACCGCCCTCTGAGGCAGAGAATTCCACAGACTCACCACTCTCTGTGAGAAAATATGTTTCCTCGTCTCCGTTCCAAATGGCTTACTCCCTATTCTTAAACTGTGGCCCCTGGTTCTGGACTCCCCCCCCAACATCGGGAACATTTCTGGACTCCCCCAACATCGGGAACATCCAAGTACATGGACAGGTCAGGTTTGGAGGGATATGGGCCAAGCGCAGGCAGGTGGGACAAGTGTAGCTGGGACATGTTGGTCGGCGTGGGCAAGTTGGGCTGCAGGGCCTGTTTCCACGCTGTGTCACTCTAGGACTCTATAAGCAGATAATAAAAAAGTGCTCAGTTACCGTGTCACTGTGAATGGCGCTAAATATTGGTCCGACATGCGAGACTCCATTTTTCCTGGCAGCATATTTCAATATCGCCTCAGCCTCCTCCTTTCGACCTTGAGTGAGCAACCACCTTGGTGATTCAGGAATACACCTGCAATTAAATCAAAATCACCTCTGAGTTCAGGAAAGGGATGACGCAAAGTGCTGGAGTAACTCAGCGGGTCAGGCAGCATCTGTGGAGAACATGGATAGGTGACGTTTCACAGAGTGCTGGAGTAACTCAGCGGGTCGGGCAGCATCTGTGGAGAACATGGATAGGTGACGTTTCACAGAGTGCTGGAGTAACTCAGCGGGTCAGGCAGCATCTGTGGAGAACATGGATAAGGTGACGTTTCACAGAGTGCTGGAGTAACTCAGCGGGTCAGGCAGCATCTGTGGAGCGAAGGGAAATGGGCAACCTTTCGGGCCGAAACCCCTGAAGGAAATAGGCAACGTTTCGGGCCGAAACCCGGAAGGGTTTCGGGCCGAAACGTTGCCTATTTCCTTCGCTCCATAGATGCTGCCGGAACATGGATAGGTGACGTTTCACAGAGTGCTGGAGTAACTCAGCGGGTCAGGCAGCATCTGTGGAGAACATGGATAGGTGACGTTTCACAGAGTGCTGGAGTAACTCAGCGGGTCAGGCAGCATCTGTGGAGAACATGGATAGGTGACGTTTCACAGAGTGCTGGAGTAACTCAGCGGGTCAGGCAGCATCTGTGGAGAACATGGGTAGGTGACGTTTCACAGAGTGCTGGAGTAACTCAGCGGGTCAGGCAGCATCTGTGGAGAACATGGATAGGTGACGTTTCACAGAGTGCTGGAGTAACTCAGCGGGTCAGGCAGCATCTCTGGAGAGAGGGAATGGGTGACCGGGGGAAAAAGGTAAGGATCCTCACAAGTTCATACGTTATAGGAGCAGAATTAGGCCATGCGGCCCATCAAGTCTACTCCGCCATTCAATCATGGCTGATCTATCTTTCCCTCTCAACCCCATTCTCCTGCCTTCTCCCCATATCTCTTGACATCGGGGGGGAGCTCGAGGAGAGATTTGCAGGTGAGTCCTCGTAATTTTACATGGATTAAAGGAGGTGCCAGACCACCAGATGCCTGAAATTCTTCCATTACAAGTCACCGTATCTGAGGAAGTTGTGTTGGCTCTGGAGATGGGTCCAGAGGAGGTATATAAGATTGATCCCAGGAATGAGAGGGTTAGAAACATAGATACATAGAAAATAGGTGCAGGAGTAGGCCATTCGGCCCTTCGAGCCTGCACCGCCATTCAATATGATCATGGCTGATCATCCAACTCAGTATCCTGTACCTGCCTTCTCTCCATACCCCCTGATCCCTTTAGCCACAAGGGCCACATCTAACTCCCTCTTAAATATAGCCAATGAACTGGCCTCAACTACCCTCTGTGGCAGAGAGTTCCAGAGATTCACCACTCTCTGTGTGAAAAAGTTAACCTATGATGAGCGTTTGACAATAGATAATAGACAATAAGTGCAGGAGTAGACCATTCGTCCCTTTAAGCCAGCACCGCCATTCAATGTGATCATGGCTGATCATCCACAATCAGTACCCCGTTCCTGCCTTCTCCCCATATCCCAATATTTCCTTCCTAAAGGAACGTCCTTTAATTCTGAGGCTGTGACCTCTGGTCATAGACCCTCCCACTTGTGACGGCACTGGGCCTGTACTCGCTGGAGTTTAGAAAGATGAGGGGGAACCTCATTGAAACTTACTGAATAGTAAAAGGCCTGGATAGAGTGGATGTGGAGAGGATGTTTCTACTAGTGGGAGAGTCTGGGACCAGAGGGCACAGCCTCAGAATTAAAGGACGTTCCTTTAGGAAGAAGATGAGGAGGAATTTCTTTAGTCAGAGGGCGGTGAATCTGTGGAATTCATTGCCACAGACGGCTGTGGAGGCCAAGTCAATGGATATTTTTTGGGCGGAGGTCAGCAGTTTGTCGATTAGCGCGGGTGTCTGAGGAGAAGGCAGGAGAATGGGGTTAGGAGGAAGAGATAAATCAGCCATGATTGAATGGCAGACTTGATGGGCCGAATGGCCTAACTTTGCTCCTAGCACTTATGGCCTAATGATGTTATGATCAAAATAGGCAGTAGACAATAGGTGCCACTCGGCCCTCCGAGCCAGCACCGCCATTCACTGTGTTCATGGCTGATCATCCACAATCGGTACCCCGTTCCTGCCTTCTCTATCCATATCCCCAAATCTGAGTGATGAATACATTCACTTACCACCAGAGGGGGATGTAGAGAAACTCTGGCATGGTCAACGTTAGAAGCAGCATCTTCCAATCTCGGATGTAGTAGGCAAGAATCGGCAGGAGAATGTAGCCAAAGGCATAGAACATACAGATACCCAGAGTGGAGAAGGCAACCCTCTCCGATTTGCTGAGGATTTCAATCCCTGTGGCAAAAGAAAAGTCTATCAGTGAAGGCTAAAATAGCAGCCAGCATCATCGGAGACCCACAGCACCACCCTGGAAAAAGTTTTTTCTCACCTCAGTCTTAAATGACCTCCCCTTTATTCTAAGACTGTGGCCCCTGGTTCTGGACTCGCCCAACATTGGGAACATTTTTCCTGCATCTAGCTTGTCCAGTCCTTTTATAATTGTATATGTGCTTGTGCATTGGGAACATGTTTCCTGCCTCTCGCGTGTCCAAACCCTTAATAATTTTATATGTTTCTATAAGATCCCCCCCTCATCCTTCTAAACTCCAGTGAATACAAGCCTAGTCTTTTCAATCTTTCCTCGTATGACAGTCCCGCCATCCCGGGGATCAATCTCGTGAACCAATCTCGTGAACAATCTCTTCACAGGGCAAGCTAGGAAGACAGTGAAAAATTAAATGTCCTTACCTAGTACAAAGGCTGCGATATAGCTTGAGATTTCACCCATGCCAACAAAAAAGTAGAGAACGCAGAACATTTCCCAGCTTTGAGCAGCCAGCTGGAGCAGACTTGCAGTGGTCCTCAGGGCTACGGCTCCAAAGAGAACTATTTTCCGTCCATACCTTCGAAGAACAAAGATACATTTTACTTCAAACACGAACAAATGCTCCAGTTTCGATTTCACTTTAGTTTAATGTCACGTGTACCGAGGTCCAGTGAAAAGCTTTTTGTTGCGTGCTAACCAGTCAGCGGAAAGACAACACATGATTACAATCGAGCCGTCCACAGTGTACAGATACAGGATAAAGGGAATAACGTTGTGCAAGGTAAAACCAGCAAAGTCTTTTAAGAATTAAGAGCCTGTCCCACTTTCACGACCTAATTCACGACCTTTTTTTACTCGTGGACATTTTTCATCAGGCTAGAAAAACACCCCGACCTACTTGATGCCACGAGAACTTACGACTAGCATCACGGCCTGCTACGACCTACCTACGACCTCCTACGACCTCGTGATGACCAGGCTGCGAGTACGAGTCAAGGGCAAACTCGGCAGAGGTCGTGAATTAGGTGGTGAAAGTGGGACAGGCCCTTAAGGGGTAGTAGGCCTTTTAGGACGGAGATGTGGAAAAACCTTTTCACCCAGAGAGTTGTGAATCTGTGGAATTCTCTGCCACAGAAGGCAGTGGAGGCCGATTCACTGGATGTTTTCAAGAGAGAGTTAGATTTGGCTCTTAGGAATCAAGGGATATGGGGAGAAGGCAGGAACGGGGTACTGATTGTGGATGATCAGCCATGATCACATTGAATGGCGGTGTTGGCTCGAAGGGCTGAATGGCCTACTCCTGCACCTATTGTCTATCTTTCTCTCTCATAAAGGTGTTGGTCGCCCCATTGCAGGAAGGGTGTGGGGGCTTTGGAGAGGTTTACCAGAATGATGCCTGGATTATTGGCTGCATGGAGAGGGACAAAAGGAACTGCAGATGCAGGTTTATAAAAAAAAAAGACACAAAGTGCTGGTGTAACTCAGCGGGTCGGGCATCATCTCTGGAGAACACGGGTGATGTTTTGGGTCAGGACATTTCATCAGGCCGAGTTGCTTCAGCACTTTGTGTCTTCTTTTAAGCTCTCAGGGGAGTTTGGACTTGAATGTTTTATCTACCGCATCGTAGGCCGAGAGGAGAATATAATAGAGGAACAGGTTTAGTTTTTAGTTTCGTTCGGTTTAGTTTCGAGATACGGCACGGAAACAGGCCCTTCGGCCCACCGAGTCCGGGCTGACCAGCGACCCTCCGCGCACTAGCACCCCCCCACGCACACACTTGGTACAATTACTAATTTTACCACAATTTTCGCCCACAAACCTGCACATCTTCTGAGTGTGGGATGAAAACGGAGATCCCGGACAAAACCGACACAGGTCACGGGGAGAAGGTACAAACTCCGTACAGACAAGCACCCATAGCCGGGATTGAACCCGGGTCTCTGGCGCTGTGAGGCAGCAACTCTACCGCTGCGTCACCGTGCCACCCACCACCAGTCCATCATTGATGTTTCGGCATCACTAGTTCCAGAGCCTTGCCGGATTAACTATTTTGCCGGGCCACGGAGGTCACGTAGTAAGAATAATATGACAAAATGCTTGTACGAGGTGTTCCATACAAATGCGTACAATGTGTTTGTACCTTCTCCCCGTGACCTGCGTGGGTTTTCTCCGGGTGCTCCGGTTTCCTCCCACACTCCAAAGACGTACAGGTTTGTAGGTTAATTGGCTTCTGTAAAATTGTAAATGTGTGTAGGATAGTGTTAATGTGCGGGGATCGCTGGTCGGCGTGGACTCGGTGGGCCGAAGGGCCTGTTTCCTTGCTGTATCACTAAACTAAACTAACCTAAACTATACTGTACTAAATTAAACTAATCTAATACACCTCTGACCCACTAACTACATCCCTCCCATGTCTCTAAAGCACCAATGACTGCTAGAAACTTTAGATATATTAAATATAAATTAAACATGCTTACGCTAGGCACTTGGATCTTGCTCAGAAGCCACAGCTAGGGTTAAATATGGATAGAAAATGCATAAAACAAAGGGATCTCCACCACCTAATGCAGATGTGAACTATGTCCTTCATTTCCCTCCACAGATGCAGTCTGAATTGCCGAGTTCCTCCAGCACTCTGCGCTTTGTTCAAAATTCCAGCACTGGATTTCCTCATGTCTCCAAAGCTCTCGAGACTGGTTTTGTTGCTGACCTCTGGTGCTGCTTGTGTGGAGATTGCATGTCGACTCCGTGACCGCGTGGGTTTGGAGAAGGGCCCTAACCTGAAACATGACCTAACCACGTTCTCCACAGATGCTGCCTGACCCGCTGAGTTACTCCGGCACTCTGTGAAACGTCACCTATCCATGTTCTCCACAGATGCTGCCTGACCCGCTGAGTTACTCCGGCACTCTGTGAAACGTCACCTAACCACGTTCTCCAGAGATGCTGCCTGCGGGGGCAGTGTTAGCTGTGAGGAGGATGCTAGGAGGCTGCAAGGTGACTTGGATAGGCTGGGTGAGTGGGCAAATGCATGGCAGATGCAGTATAATGTGGATAAATGTGAGGTTATCCACTTTGGTGGCAAAAACAGGAAAGTAGACTATTATCTGAATGGTGGCCGATTAGGAAAAGGGGAGATGCAACGAGACCTGGGTTTCATGGTACACCAGTCATTGAAAGTAGGCATGCAGGTGCAGCAGGCAGTGAAGAAAGCGAATGGTATGTTGGCCTTCATAGCAAGAGGATTTGAGTATAGGAGCAGGGAGGTTCTACTGCAGTTGTACAGGGTCTTGGTGAGACCACACCTGGAGTATTGCGTACAGTTTTGGTCTCCAAATCTGAGGAAGGACATTATAGCCATAGAGGGAGTGCAGAGAAGGTTCACCAGACTGATTCCTGGGATGTCAGGGCTTTCATATGAAGAAAGACTGGATAGACTCGGCTTGTACTCGCTAGAATTTAGAAAATTGAGGGGGGATCTTATAGAAACTTACAAAATTCTTAAGGGGTTGGACAGGCTAGATGCAGAAAGATTGTTCCCGATGTTGGGGAAGTCCAGAACAAGGGGTCACAGTTTAAGGATAAAGGGGAAATCTTTTAGGACTGAGATGAGAAAAACATTTTTTACACAGAGTGTGGTGAATCTCTGGAATTCTCTGCCACAGAATGTAGTTGAGGCCAGTGCATTGGCTATATTTAAGAGGGAGTTAGATGTGGCTAAAGGGATCAGGGGGTATGGAGAGAAAGCAGGTACAGGATACTGAGTTGGATGATCAGCCATGATCATATTGAATGGCGGTGCAGGCTCGAAGGGCTGAATGACCTACTCCTGCACCTATTTTCAATGTTTCTATGTTTCTATGACCCGCTGAGTTACTCCAGCACTCTGTGAAACATCACTTATCCATGTTCTCTAGAGATGCTGCCTGACCCGCTGAGTTACTCCAGCTCTCTGTGTCCTTACTTTTATAAACAAGCATCTGTAGTTCCTCGTTTCTACATTCTTGTTTCCATAAGTACATAAGTTCATAAGTTCCAGGAGCAGTATTCGGCCCATCAAGTCTACTCCGCTATTCAATCATGGCGAATCTATCTTTCCCTCCTAATCCCATTCTCCTGCCTTCTCCCCGTAACCCCTGACACCCGTACTAATCAAGAATCTGTCGATCTCCGACTTAAAAATACCCATTGACTTGGCCTCCACAGCCTTCTGTGGCAATGAATTCCACAGATTCACCACCCTCTGACTAAAGAAATTCCTCCTCATTACCTATCTAAAAGTGCGTCCTTTAATTCTGAGGCTGTAACCTCTAGTCCTAGACTCTCCCACTAGTGGAAACATCCTCTCCACATCCACTCTATCCAGGCCTTTCACTATTCTGTACGTTTCAATGAGGTCCCCCCCTCATTCTTCTAAACTCCAGCGAGTACAGGCCCAGTGCCGACAAACGCTCATCATATGTTAACCCACTCATTCCTGAGATCATTCTTGTAAACCTCCTCTGGACCCTCTCCAGAGCCAGCACATCCTTCCACAGATATGAGGCCCAAAACTGCTCACAATATTACAAATGTGGCCTGACCAGCGCCTTATAGAGCCTCAGCATTACATCCCTGATTTTGTATACAAGCCCTCTTGTAATAAATGCTAGCATTGAGTTAGCTTTCTTTACTACCGATTCGACTTGCAGATTAGCTTTTTGGGAATCCTGCACCAGCGCTCCCAAGTCCCTTTGCACCTCCGATTTCTGGATTCTCTCCCCATTTAGAAAATAGTCTACGCCTTTATTCCTACGACCAAAATGCATGACTCCACACTTTGCCACACTATATTCCATCTGCCACTTCTCTGCCCACTCACCCAACCTGTCCAAGTCCTTCTGCAGAGTCCATATGGGGGGCCACAATGGCTCACAATATTCCAAATGCTGAAGTTTACTCCCTTATTCCAGCTCTTGCGTCTCAAAAAAAAAATCCGGAATCGTCGCATCGAAAAGGAGGCCGAAAAGGTCAGGGCACAAAGAATGAACCATTGACAAACACAAGATGGATGTTACCGTGCTCTTGCTTATAGGAGTCTGTTACCTGTCCGAGAGATGTCCCGAGATTGCTGAGCCAAACAGCACTCCCAGGAAAAATACTGATGTGGTAAATGGTCCTTTCCAGTTCTGGTCACAAACCAGATCCCACTGCAGTGATGGAGGAGAGACAAAGGCACGGAGATTACCACGTATACGTGGCTATTAACTCTCTTAAAATACGTCAAGAAAACCTTTAAACATTCACTTCATCTTTTGCAACAGTTCCTGGTGAGTTGCTAAAAGTAAATCTACTAGTAGTGGAGGCACGGGTTCATTCCCGACTACGGTCTCAATAGACAATAGACAATAGGTGCAGGAGTAGGCCATTCGGCCCTTCGAGCCAGCACCGCCATTCAATGTGATCATGTCCCGAATCAGTACCCCGTTCCTGCCTTCTCCCCATATCCCCGGACTCCGCTCTCTTTAAGAGCCCTATCTAGCTCTCTCTTGAAAGTATCCAGAGAACCGGCCTCCACCGCCCTCTGAGGCAGAGAATTCCACATTCCTCATGCTGCTCAACCTCTTCTTCCACCCCCCTCTCTCTCTCCCTCTCCATCCTCATTTCCCCTTGTCCTTCTCCCCCATTCCCCTCCCCCCCTTGTATCTCTCTTTCCTCCTCCACCCCCCCCCCCCTTAATCTCAATTCCCCTCCCCCCTCACCTCTATTCATAGAAATATAGAAAATAGGTGCAGGAGGAGGCCATTCGGCCCCCCGAGCCAGCATCACCACCCATCTTGACCATGGCTGATCGTCCCCAAACAACAACCCTGTCTGTTTCTGTCTGTGCAGAGTTTGCACGTTCTCCCCGTGACCTGTGTGGGTTTTCTCCGGGTGCTCCGGTTCCCTCCCACACTCCAAAGATGTACAGGTTTGTGGTTAATTGGCTTTGGTATAGTTGTAAATTGTCCCTAGTGTGTGTAGGATAGCCCTAGTGTGTGAGGGTCGGCACGGACTCGGTGGGCAGAAGGGCCTGTTTCCATGCTGTATCTCTAACCTAAACTAAACTAAACTAAACCTCTGCTTGCAGATGCTGGTTTATACCAAAGATAAAATGCATTCAGAAAGTATTCAGACCCCTTCACCTTTTCCACATTTTGTTATGTTACAGCCTTATTTTAAAATGGATTAAATTCTTCTTTTTTTTAATCATCGCAAAAATTTAGAAGATTGGGGAGGGGATCTTATAGAAACTTACAAAATTGGACAGGCTAGATGCAGGGAGATTTTTCCCCATGTTGGGGAAGTCCAGAACAAGGGGTCACAGTTTAAGGATAAGGGGGAAGTCTTTTAGGACCGAGATGAGAAAAACATTTTTCACACAGAGAGTGGTGAATCTGTGGAATTCTCTGCCACAGAAGGTAGTTGAGGCCAGTTCATTGGCTATATTTAAGAGGGAGTTAGATGTGGCCCTTGTGGCTAAAGGGATCAGGGGGTATGGAGAGAAGGCAGGTACGGGATACTGAGTTGGATGATCAGCCATGATCATATTGAATGGCGGTGCAGGCTCGAAGGGCCGAATGGCCTACTCCTGCGCCTATTTTCTATGTTTCTATGTTTCTATCAATCTACACACAATACCCCAGAATGAAGAAGCGAAAAGAGGTGTTTAGAAATTTTTGCAAAGTAATTAAAAATAAATAACTGAGATGTCACATTTACATAAGTATTCAGACCCTTTGCTATGATATTCAAAATTGAGCTTAAGTTCATCCTGTTTCCATTGATTATCCTTGAGATGTTTCTACAACTTGATTGGAGTCCACCAGTGGTAAATTAAATTGATTGGACATGATTTGGAAAGGCACACACCTGTCTATATAAGGTCTCACAGTTGACAGTGCATGTCAGAGCAAAAACCAAGCCATGAAGACAAAGGAATTGTCCGTAGACCTCCGAGACAGGATTGTGTCGAGACACAGATCTGGGGAAGGGTATAAAACTATTCCTGCAGCATTGCAGGTCCCGAAGAGCACAGTGGCCTCCGTCATTCTTAAATGGAAGAACTTTGGAACCACCAGGACTATTCATAGAGCTGGCCAAACTGAGCAATCGGGGGAGAAGGGCCTTGGTCAGGGAGGTGACCAAGAACCCGATGGTCACTCTGACAGAGCTCCAGAGTTCCTTTGTGGAGATGGGAGAACCTTCCGGAAGGACAACTATATCTGCGGCATTCCACCAATCAGGCCTTGATGATAGAGTGGCTGGACGGAAGCCACTCCTCAGTAAAAGGCACATGACAGCCCGCTTGGAGTTTGCCAAAATGGTTGTTTTCTCTGGTGGTCTGGTCTGATGAAACCTAGATTGAACTCTTTGGCCTGAATGCCAAGCGTCATGTCTGGAGGAAACCAGGCACCGCTCGTCACCTGGCCAATACCATACCTACGGTGAAGTACGGTGGTGGCAGCATCATGCTGAGGGGATGTTTTTCAGTGGCAGGAACTGGGAGACTAGTCAGGATCGAGGGAAAGATGAACGGAGCAAAGTACAGAGAGATCCTTGATGAAAACCTGCTCCAGAGCGTTCTGGACCTCAGACTGGGGCGGAGATTCACCTTCCAACAGGGCAACGACCCTAAGCACACAGCCAAGACAACGCAGGAGTGGCTTCGTGACAAGTCTGTGAATGTCCTTGAGTGGCCCGGACTTGAACCCGATCGAACATCTCTGGAGGGACCTGAAAGTAGCTGTGTATCGACGCTCCCCATCCAACCTCACAGAGATTGAGAGGATCTGCAGAGAAGAATGGGAGAAATTACCCAAATACAGGTGTGCCAAGCTTGTAGCGAGAAGACTTGAGGCTGTAATCGCTGCCAAAGGTGCCTCAACAAAGTACTGAGTGAAGAGTCGGAATACTTATGTAAATGTGATATTTCAGTTATTTCTTTTTAATGACTTTGCAAAATTTTCTAAACACCTGTTTTTGCTTTTTTATTCTGGGGTATTGTATGTGGATTGATGGTAAAAAAAAGAAAAGAATTTAATCCATTTTCGAATAAGGCTGTAACGTAAGAAAAATGTGGAAAAAGTGAAGGGGTCTGAATACTTTCTGAATGCACTGTACACACAGAGTGCTGGAGTAACTCAGCGGGTCAGGCAGCATCTGTGGAGAACATGGATAGGTGACGTTTCACAGAGTGCTGGAGTAACTCAGCGGGTCAGGCAGCATCTGTGGAGAAAATAGATCGGTGACGTTTCATGTCAGGACCCTCTTCGCCTCTGCCACATCGAATAATAAAAGGCTTGGATAGAGTAAATGTGGAGAGGATGTTTCCACTAGTGGTAGAATCTGGAACCAAAGGCCAGAACCTCAGAATAAAAGGACATTTCTTTCGATAGGAGATGAGGAGGAATTTCTTTAGTCAGAGTGGAATTCTTTGCCACAGAAGGCTGTGGAGGTCGTCAGTGGATATTTTTAAGGCAGAGATAGATAGATTCTTGATTAGTACTGGTGTAGATCAGCCTTGATTGAATGACGGCGTCTGGATTTATGACCTTATGATAACGGGCTGATTAGTTATCTGGCTGCTTGGGAAGTACACTTTGCCAACCTCTATATTTAGTGCACGCACATGAACTTAAACTCGCAGTCTTGCATCGACAGCTGTGTAGGCCAAGGCCTCATGGTGACATTTACACAGGTGTGAGTGACTTGTGTATCTTGCCCCGCGTATTCACGGTGAGAAGTCGCGTCTTTGGAGTGTGGGAGGAAACCGGAGCACCCGAAGAAAACCCACACTGTCCACCGGGGGGGGGGGGGGGGGGAGCGTACAAACTCCATACAGACAGCACCCACGGTCGGGATCGAACCCGGGTCTCCGGCGCTGCAAGCGCTGTAAAGCAGCAGCTCTACCGATGCGCCACCGTGACCGCCCTTAGTTATGTTAGTGGCACACATCAAGAGAGTAGGAGACACTGACAGTGGGAACTGCCGATGCAGGAATCTTGAGCAAAGCACAATGTGTAAATAAAGGTAATTAGCAAGGTCAAAGGATAGAAGTATGTAAAATGATGCGAGTAAACAGATAGGGTAGGGGGGGATCTTAGAGAAACATACAAGAGTCTTAAGGGGTTGGACAGGCTAGATACAGGAAGATTGTTCCCGATGTTGGGGAAGTCCAGAACAAGGGGTCACAGTTTAAGGATAAGGGGGAAGTCTTTTAGGACCGAGATGAGGAAAACATTTTTCACACAGAGAGTGGTGAATCTCTGGAATTCTCTGCCACAGAAGGTAGTTGAGGCCAGTTCATTGGCTATATTTAAGAGGGAGTTAGATGTGGCCCTTGTGGTTAAAGGGATCAGGGGGTATGGAGAGAAGGCAGGTACAGGATACCGAGTTGGATGATCAGCCATGATCATATTGAATGGCGGTGCAGGCTCGAAGGGCCGAATGGCCTACTCCTGCACCTATTTTCTATGTTTCTATGCTTCTATGTAGACAGTCAGAACCTTTCTCACGTAGTGGAAATGTCCAACACTAGAAGGCGTAGGTTTAAGGTGAGAGGGCGAAAGTTTGATGTGGATGTGTGGGCACAGAGTGTGGTGGGTGCCTGGAACACGCTGCCAGGGGTGGAGGCAGATACGATGGTGGTGTTTAAGAGGCTTTTAGACAGGCACGTGTGTATGGAGGGATATGGATCACGTGCAGGCAGAGGTTAGCGTGGGCATTATGGGCCGAAGGGCCTGTTCCTGTGCTGTACTGTTCTATGTTCTATGTAAATAGAGGCTCGACCAGCCCCGATGCGGGGTCCGATCGCCCGGCGCGGGAGAGCTGACATCCCCCCCGCCCCCCCGCCCGATGCAGGAGCGGGATCGCCCCGAGGGCCCAAAACGCCGCCGGCTACGGGAGTCAAGATCGTCCCGTCAACGGAGGGCTCGAGGCCCCAGACCGCGGGAGAGCAAAGATGGGAAGAGATTTCAACTTTTTTTTTTTCCGCCTTCTATCACAGTGAGGAATGTGGAGGAGTCACTGTGGTGGATGTTTATGTTAAAATGTGTTTTGTGTGTTCCGTTGATTTTTATTTGTATGACTGACTTGGCAAATGAAATTCCTCGTATGTTGCAAAACGTACTTGGCTAATAAAGTATTATTGTGATTGTGTGATATTGTGATTGTAAATTGGCTAAAGTAGACCGGGAAAAACGTCTGATCAGCAGTGGCAGACATTTTAGGGAATGTTTCATAAATTTCAGAAATACTATATCCCAGCGAAAAAGAAAGGCTTCATGAGCTATCCCTAGATTACTAAGAAAGTTAAGAGAAGCACACAATACCTGAAGATTCATGGGTATGTTAAAAGGCACCGGTAAATTCAGGCAACTCAACCATCCTACCACAACTGGAGAACAGTCCTGAACTACCATCGACCTCATCGGTGACCCTCAGACTATCTTTGATCGGACTTTATTGGCTTTACCTTGCACTAAACGTTAATCTGTTGATAATGTATCTGTACACTGTAAATGGCTCAATAGGCAATAGGTGCAGGAGTAGGCCATTCGGCCCTTTGAGCCAGCACCGCCATTCAATGCGATCATGGCTGATCATCCCCAATCAGTACCCCGTTCCTGCCTTCTCCCCATATCCCCTGACTCCGCTATCTTTAAGAGCCCGATCTAGCTCTCGATTGTAATCATCTTTCCGCTGACTGGTTAGCACGCATCAAAAGCTTTTCACTGTACCTCGGTACACGTGACATTAAACTAAACTAATTCGTCCAATCTGTTCCCCTCATGATTTTTATACACCTCTATACGACCTCCCCTCATCCTCCTGCCCTCCAAGGAAATAAGTCCTCGCCTGCTCAACCTCTCTTTGTAGCTCGGGCCCTCGAGTCCCGGCAACATCCTTGTAAGGGTTTAAGGTGAGGAGGAAAGATTTAATAGGAATCTGAGGGGGTCACTTTTTCGCACAAAGGGTGATGGGTGTATGAAATCTGGAACATCCAGGTTCAGGAACAGCTTCTTCCCCACAGCCATCGGGCTATTAAACACATCGAACAACCTCTGAACAATAACAGTCCATTATTACCAGTGCACTTTATCTATTAATTTATTGTGTGTATATATATCTATGGTCTATAGACACACTGAACTTTTTTATCTCCCGTTCTGTATTATGTTTACATATTCTGTTGTGCTGCAACAAGCAAGAATTTCATTGTCCTATCTGGGACACATGACAATAAAACTCTCTTGACTCTTGAACGAGCTGCCGGAGGAGGCTGTTGAGGCTGGGACTATCACAAAGTTTATGAAACAGTTAGACAGGCACACGGATAAGCCAGGTTTTAGAGGGATATGGGCCGTTTTAAACACAGGCAAGTGGGACTAGTGTAGATGGGACATGTTGCCGGTGTGGGCAGGTTGGGCTGAAGGGCCTGTTTCCACGCTGTAGGACTCTCAGACTCAAAATCTTCTCTGCACTCTTTCCAGAGAACGGAGATGAGGAAACACTTTTTCACACAGAGAGTTGCGAGTCTGTGGAATTCTCTGCCTCAGAGGGCGGTGGAGGCCGGTTCTCCGGATGCTTTCAAGAGAGAGCTAGATAGGGCTCTTGAAGATAGCGGAGTCTGGGAATATGGGGAGAAGGCAGGAACGGGGTACTGATTGGGGATGATCAGCCATGATCACATTGAATGGCGGTGCTGGCTCGAAGGGCCGAACGGCCTACTCCTGCACCTATTGTCTATTGTCTTAACGTGATCCATTCTATAGCAGAGGGTGACCAGAACCGAACACAATACTCCAAATGTGGCCTCACCAACACCTTGTACAATTGAAATGTAACATCCTAACTTCTGCACTCAATACCCTGAATGCTGAAGGCAATTGATGGTATATTTCATTCTATCATGGTGCTGGCTTGAAGGGCCGAATGGCCTACTCCTGCACCTATTGTCTATCCTAATCCTGACCCTGATGTCTAGCACAAAGCTTCAAACCATTCACCTCCCTTTCACCATACGAAGGGTCCTGACCCGAAACATTACCTGCCCTTTCCCTCCACAGATGACAGATCAAACTTATCCTTTATTTTTCATTTAAAAGGCAGTCGAACTGATACACGTTTAAGAAGGAACTGCAGATGCTGGCAAAATCGAAGGTAGACAAAAAATGCTGGAGGAACTCAGCAGGTGAGGCAGCATTTATGGAGCGAAGGAATAGGTGACATTTCGGTTCGAGAACCTTCTTTTCTTCCTCAGCGGGTGAGGCAACATCTATGGAGTAATTGTGGATGATCAGCAATGATCACATTGAATGGCGGTGCTGGCTCGAAGGGCCGAATGGCCTACTCCTGCACCTATTGTCTTTTGTCTATTGTCTACACTCGTCCCACCTGCCTGCGTTTGGCCCATATATCCATCTAAACTTGTCCTATCCATGTACCTGTCTAAGTTTCTTAAGCGTTGCGATTGTACCTGCCCCAACTACCTCCTCCGGCAGCTCATTACATACACCCACCACATTTGTGTAAAAACGTTACCCATCAGATTCCTATTAAATCTTTTCCCCCCTCACTTTAAACCTATGTCAATAGACAATAGACAATAGGTGCAGGAGTAGACCATTCGGCCCTTCGAGCCAGCGCCGCCATTCAATGTGATCATTGCAGATCATCCCCAATCAGTACCCCGTTCCTGCCTTCTCCCCATATCCCCTGACTCCGCTATCTTTAAGAGCCCTATCTAGCTCTCTCTTGAAAGCATCCAGAGAACCGGCCTCCACCGCCCTTGAGGCAGAGAATTCCACAGACTCACCACTCCCGGTGTGAAAAAGTGTTTCCTCATCTCCGTTCTAAATGGCTTACCCCTTATTCTTAAACTGTGGCCCCTGGTTCTGGTCTCCCCCAACATTGGGAACATGTTTCCTGCCTCTAGCGTGTCCAAACCCTTAATAATCTTATATGTATCAATAAGATTCCCTCCCATCCTTCTAAGTATACATGTATAAACGAGTATACAAGCCCAGCTGCTCCATTCTCTCAGCACATGTCAGTCCCGCCATCCCGGGAATTAACCTTGTAAACCTACGCTGCACTCCCTCAATAGCAAGAACGTCCTTCCCCAAATTCGGAGACCAAAACTGCACACAATGCTTCAGGTGTGGTCTCACTAGGGGCCTGTACAATTGCAGAAGGACCTCTTTGCTCCTATACTCAACTCTGGTCCTCTGGTTCTCGATTCGTCTACTCTGGGTAAGAGACTCTGGGTGTTTATATCTCAGACTCTCAGTTTACATCCTCGTGAATCTTCTCTGCACCCTTTCCAGCTTGACATGGAGTCGGCACGAACTCGGTGGGCTGAATGGACTGTTTTCACGCTGTGTCTCTAAACAAAGTAGCTGGATGATGTCAACCTACTGATATCATCCAGTGAGCGGAAGTTATTGAAGTGTGTAAGGTCCCAAGGAAGTAGCCTCTCACTGGGTTTAGGTCTAGTTTGACTTGACCAGGCCTCTACATTGCAGTAAGTAGTCGATCAGTACGGATGTCAGGGGTTATGGGGAGAAGGCAGGAGAATGGGGTTAGGAGGGAGAGATAGATCAGCCATGATTGAATGGCGGAGCAGACTTGTTGGGCCGAATGGCCTAATTCTTCTCCTATCACATGACCTTATGATCTTATGAAGTTGGACCTTGGGCACTGCTGGAGTGCCGTTTAGATTCTATTCACAATGACCATCACAGCAAGCAGAAACTTCAAATAACACTCGCCTCCCATCACTCCCTCCCCGCCCTCTTCCTCCACCCTACTCATTAGACAATAGACAATAGGTGCAGGAGTAAGCCATTTGGCCCTTCGAGCCAGCACCGCCATTCAATGTGATCATGGCTGATCATCCCCAATCGGTACCCCGTTCCTGCCTTCTCCCCATATCCCCTGACTCCGCTATTTTTAAGAGCCCTATCTAGCTCTCTCTTGAAAGTATCCAGAGAACCTGCCTCCACCGCCCTCTGAGGCAGAGAATTCCACAGACTCACCACTCTCTGTGAGAAAAAGTGTTTCCTCGTCTCCGTTCTAAATGGCTTACTCCTTATTCTTAAACTGTGGCCCCTGGTCCTGGACTCCCCCAACATTGGGAACATGTTTCCTGCCTCTAGTGTGTCCAAGCCCTTAATAATCTTATATGTTTCAATGAGAATCCCCTCTCATCCTTCTAAACTCCAGAGTGTACAAGCCCAGCTGCTCCATTCTCTCAGCATATGACAGTCCCGTCATCCCAGGAATTAACCTGGTGAACCTACGCTGCACTCCCTCAATAGCAAGAATGTCCTTCCTCAAATTAGGGGACCAAAACTGTACGCAATACTCCAGGTGTGGTCTCACGCTACTGTTTGTGGTTTATAGCAACGACCTGGATAAGAATGTACGAGGCTTTGGAGATGACATCAAAATAAGTAGTGTCATAGATAGCGAAGAATAAGGTTATTCGGAATTACAGCAGGATCTTGATCAGCTGGGCAAGTGGGCAGACGAATGGTTGATGGAGTTTAGTTTAGTTCAGCTTAGTGATACAGCGCAGAAACAGGCCCTTCGGCCCACCAAGACCAGCATTAACACTATCCTACACACACACACACACACACGGGACAATTTTACACTTATACCAAGCCAATTAACCTACAATTAGATCGTTTGATAGAGCTAAAGTTAGATAGGGGTCTTAAAGATAGCAGAGTCAAGGGATATGGGGAGAAGGCAGGAACGGGGTACTGATTGTGGATGATCAGCCATGATCACAGTGAATGGCGGTGCTGGCTCGAAGGGCCGAATGGCCTACTCCTGCACCTATTTGTCTATTGCACGTCTTTGGAGTGTGAGAGGAAACCAAAGATTTCGGACCAAAACCCCACGCGGGTCACGGGGAGAAGGTACAAACTCCGTACAGACAGCACCCGTAGTCAGGATGGAACCCGGGTCTCTGGCGCTGTGAGGCAGCAACTCCACCGCTGGGCCACCATGCCTATATATATATATCAATATCAGTTTTCAGTTTTATTCATCATTTGCACATAAAGTGCAAGTGAAATGACTTTTATATATGTCATTTTATATATAAATATATATATATATATATATATATATATATATATATATATATATATATATATATATATATATATATATATATAAAATGACATATATAAAAGTCATTTCACTTGCACTTTATGTGCAAATGATGAATAAAACTGATATTGATGAGGAGTTGCATTTTGGGAAGTCAAACCAGGGCAGGATGTTCGCAGTGAAGAGTAAGACCCTGGGGAGGAGGGTTGTAGACCAGAGGGGTCTGCAAAGGGCAGGCACATCGTTTCCTGAAGGTAGACTGAAGGGAATTGAAATTGGAGGAATAGCATCTCATATTTCACTTGGGCAGCTCACAACCCAGCGGTATGACTATTGATTTCTCTAACTTCAAGTAACCCTTGCTCTCCCTCTCCCTCTCTCTCTGTCCATCCCTCCCCCACCCTAGTTCTCCGACTCGTTTCGCTGTCCTGATTATGTTTTGCTGTTTTTGTGTCTGGTTGGCACCTTCCCCTCAGCTGACAAAGGGCCATTGAACAATTCCCAGATCACCGTCAGCTTTGATCTGTTTTCACACCGTCCATGCTCTTTGTACCCGTCCCGATCTCCAGCTCCCCTCTCCCCCGACTCTCAGTCTGAAGAAGGGTCTCATAGAAACATAGAAAATAGGTGTAGGAGGAGGACATTCGGACCTTCGAGCCAGCACCGCCATTCATTGTGATCATGGCTGATCGTCCCCTATCAATAATCCGTGCCTGCCTTCTCCCCATATCCCTCGACTCCACCAGCCCCTCGAGATCTATCTAACTCTCTCTTCAATCCATCCAGTGACTTGGCCTCCACTGCCCTCTGTGGCAGGGAATTCCACAAATTCACAACTCTCTGGGTGAAAACGTTTTTTCTCACCTCAGTCTTAAATGGCCTCCCCTTTATTCTAAGACTGTGGCCCCTGGTGCTGGACTCGCCCAACATTGGGAACATTTTTCCTGCGTCTAGCTTGTCCAGTCCTTTTATAATTTTACATGTTTCTATAAGACCCCCCCCCCCCTTCATCCTTCTAAACTCCAGTGAATACAAGCCTAGTCTTTTCAATCTTTCCTCATATGACAGTCCCGCCATCCCAGGGATCAATCTCGTGAACCTACGCTGCACTGCCTTAATCGCAAGGACGTCCTTCCTCAAATTAGGAGACCAAAACTGTACACAATACTCCAGATGTGGTCTCACCAGAGCCCTATACAACTGCAGAAGAACCTCTTTACTCCTATACTGAAATCCTCTTGTTATGAACCCTAAACGTCCACTTGTCTCAACCCGAAACATCACCCATTCCTTCTCTCCAGAGATGCCGCCTGTCCCCCCCCCCCCGCTGAGTCACTCCAGCATGTTGTGTCTCCCTTCCTAAAGTACAGATTGGTACGCCCTATCTGCTTGCATCACAGGTGGACAGGGTGGCGAAGAAGGCTTTTGGGCTTTTCATCAGTCGGGGAACTGTGTATAAAAAAAACAAGGGACAAGAAGAACTGCAGGTGCTGGTTTAACCAAAAAGACACAAAGTGCTGGAGTAACTCATCGGATCAGGCAGCATCTCTGGAGAGCATGAATAGGTGATGTTTCAGGTTGGGATCCGTCCCCAGACATCATGTTACAGTTGTACATAACCTTAGTGAGGCCGCACTAGGCGTATTGTTTAAGAAGGAACTGCAGATGCTGGAAAACCGAAGGTAGACAAAAATGCTGGAGAAACTCAGCGGGTCAGGCAGCATCTATTTCCTTCGCTCCATAGATGCTGCCTCACCCGCTGAGTTTCTCCAGCACTTTTGTCTACCTAGGTGTATTGTGTTCAGTTTTGGTCAATCTGCTATAGAAAGGATGCCATTAAAATGAAAAGAGCGCAGAGATTTAATAGGAATCCGAGGGGTAACTTTTTCACACAAGGGGTGCTGGGTGTATGGAACGAGCTGCCAGAGGAGGTGGTTGAGGCTGGGACTATCCAATCGTTTAAGAAACAGATAGACAGGTACATGGATAGGACAGGTTTGGAGGGATATGGCCAAACGCAGGCAGGTGGGACTAGTGTAGCTGGGACATTGTTGGCCGGTGTGGGCAAGTTGGGCCAAAGGGCCTGTTTCCACACTGTATCACTCTATAACTCATGCCTGCCTTCACCCCATATCCCTTGATTCCGCTAGCCCCTAGAGCTCTATCTAACTCTCTCTTAAATTCATCCAGTGGATTGGCCTCTACTGCCTTCTGTGGCAGAGAATTCCACAAAATCAAAACTCTCTGGGTGAAAATGTTTTTTTTCATCTCAGTTCTAAATGGCCTCCCCATTATTCTTATACTGTGGACCCTGGTTCTGGACTCCGCCAACATTGGGAAAAAATTTCCTGCATCTAGCTTGTCCAGTCCTTTTATAATTTTATACGTTTCTATAAGATCTCCCTCTCATCCTTCTAAATTGCAGAGTATACAAGCCCAGTCTCTCCAATCTTTCCTCGTATGACAGTCCTGCCATCCCGGGAATTAACCTTGTAAACCTACGCTGCACTCCCTCAATAGCAAGAATGTCCTTCCTTAAATTAGGGGACCAAAACTGCACACAATACTCCAGGTGTGGTCTCACCAGGGCCCTGTACAACTGCAGTAGGACCGCCTTGCTCCTAAACTCAAATCCTCTGGTTATGAAGGCCAACATGCCATCAGCTTTCTTGACTGCCCGCTGTACCTGCATGTTTACTTTCAGTAAACATTCAAGGTGACAGGTCTTGGCACCATTTTCAAAGTCCGAGCTACATCGTGGGCTAAAGGCCCATTGCAGCCGTTGCCTCCGCTCGGGCCGTCTCACGAACCCTCGTACCTCTCCTCAGCCCCCACCTACATCCAAAATCTGCTGACCCACCACTCTACCTCCAGGTGCCTCAGGTCAGCCGACGGGGTTACTGACCATCCCGCGGTGCAGGTATAAGCTCAGGGGCGACCGCGCTTTTGCGGTTGCAGCACCTAGACTGTGGAACTTCTCATCAGAACTGAACCCCTCCCCCCCCCCAGTTTAAGAATAAGGAGTAAGCCATTTAGAACAGAGATGAGGAAACACTTTTTCTCACAGAGAGTGGTGAGTCTGTGGAATTATCTGCCTCAGAGGGCGGTGGAGGCAGGTTCTCTGGATGCTTTCAAGAGAGAGCTAGATAGGGGTCTTAAAGATAGCGGGGTCAGGGGATATGGGGAGAAGGCAGGAACGGGGTACTGATTGGGGATGATCAGCCATGATCACATTGAATGTCGGTGCTGGCTCGAAGGGCCAAATGGCCTCCTCCTGCACCTATTGTCTATTGAGTCTAGACTTAAAACTTATTTCTACTCACAAGCGTTTCTTGAGGTCCTCTGAGGGAGCGCTGTATGTATGTATGCATGTATGCCACAGTCTTAGAATAAAGGGGAGGCCATTTAAGACTGAGGTGAGAAAAAACGTTTTCACCCAGAGAGTTGTGAATTTGTGGAATTCCCTGCCACAGAGGGCAGTGGAGGCCAAGTCACTGGATGGATTTATGAGAGAGTTAGATAGAGCTCTAGGGGCTGGTGGAGTCAAGGGATATGGGGAGAAGGCAGGCACGGGTTATTGATTGGGGACGATCAGCCATGATCACAATGAATGGCGGTGCAGGCTCGAAGGGCCTCCTCCTGCACCTATTGTCTATTGTCTATTGAGTCTAGACTTAAAACTTATTTCACAAGCTCACAAGCGTTTCTTGAGGACCTCTGAGGGAGCACTGCAGGTATGTATTGTTAGATCTATGTACCACTAGATCTATGGCCCCTTGTGGCTAAAGGGATCAGGGGGTATGGAGAGAAGGCAGGTATGGGATACTGAGTTGGATGATCAGCCATGATCATATTGAATGGTGGTGCTGGCTCGAAGGGCCGAATGGCCTACTCCTATGTTTCTGCCACTGTATGTAGCATGTTAGTACCTGCACTGATGCAAAGCACTTCGGTCAACGAGAGTTGCTGTCTTAAATGTGCTATAACAAAAATAACAATGGACTTGAGTTGACTTACCTGCGAGACGATGGTGGAGACGTATCTCTCCGTGCTGAACACCCAACCGTCCAGGCACCGCTCCGTGGCCAGCGCCGAGCCGTTGGAGCCGACGTCCTGGCCGGCCGTGTACCTGGAGCACCTGCTGTACACCTTGCGGCCGCCCACCTCCTCCTCCTCCTCCGTGGGCAGCGGCAGCAGGCTCAGGTTGCCCAGGTAGGCGTCGGCCGCGGATGCGTTGCTCAGCCGGCAGCGGTGGGTGGGGGTGTCCGCCAGGAAGACCATCGACAGGGCCAGGTATCCGTTGGGAATGAGAATGACACTGATGGAGAGGAACACGCTCCTCTGGTACGGCCCCCATTCCCCCAGGAAAGAAATCACCTCGTCGTAACTTGCCATTTGGTTTCTGCTTTTAAAAAGTCTCGATCTTTTCCGCACAATAGCAGCTCGGACTTCTCCAGCAAGCCGAATAATGCAAAGTCAAATTCCTGACCGAGTTGTGGCTTCCTCCCATTTATCACGCCTGCCAGACTGGATTATTTAGAAGTAGCTTTCAGCCGAGCAACAGACTAATATTTCAAGGCTTGTTGCTAGTGTGTGTGTGTGTGTGTGTGTGTGTGGACTAATCCACTGGTTAAACCCTCAGGGTTTTTTCTTTCCTTTTTTTCCTTCCTTCCTTTCTTTCTTCCTTTCTTTCTTCAAAGGAGCTCAGCAGAGTTTTAAATGCTGCCCAGGCTAATTCTGCAGCCGTTACCCGATCTGCCAACGTTCTTGGAAATGAAGCCAACGCTTGATGCGCCTCCCACACGTTTCTTTCGAGGTGAAACCCAATAAAGGATTGGCTCATTTCTCCTGGTCAGTCAAACCCAGCCTCTGACCCCACGCACCAATAGACAGCACAACAAGTTTCAGTAGTGGAGTGGAGCTCACAGAAAGGGAATGAGACCAGCAGCTGTCGATTTGGATCAGGGCCCTCGTGACTCCAGCAGTAGCTGCAAAAGATACAGGCCCTTCGGCCTCGCAGAGCCAGGGAAGCCGGGTTTTCGATCCTGACCACGGGTGCTGTCTGTACGGAGTTTGTACTCGCTGTATCCCCTGTGACTGCACGGGGGGTTTTTCTCCGGGTGCTCCGGTTTCCTCCCACACTCCGAAAACAGACGGGTTTGGAGGTTAAGTGTTTAAGAAGGAACTGCAGATGCTGGAAAATCGAAGGTAGACACAAGTGCTGGAGAAACTCAGCGGGTGCGGCAGCGTCTATGGAGCGAAGGAAATGGGAAATGGGCAACGTTTTAAGTGCTGGTTAAGTTAAAGTTAAACGTTGTTAACTGAAGTTAAACGTTGCCTATTTCCTTCGCTCCATAGATGCTGCCTCACCCGCTGAGTTTCTCCAGCACTATTGTCTACCTCAGTTTTGTAGGTTAATTGGCTTCAGTAAAGATTGTAAATTGTGCCTAGTGTGTAGGATAGTGCTGGCGTACACTGGATTGCTGGTCAGCATGGACTCTGTGGGCTGAAGGGCCTGTGTTCACACTGTATCTCCGAACTAAACTAAATATTAATTCTTTGTTATCCCGTTTCCTCAACCACTCCCGACACGCACACTAGGGGCAAATCACAGAGGCGAATTAACCCACGAACTTGCATATCTTTAGGATGTGGGAGGAGGCTGGAGCACCCGAAGGAAACCCACGCGGTCACAGGGAGAACGTGCAAACTCCGCACAGACAGCACCTGCGGTCAAGATCCAATCCAGGTCTCTGGCGCAGCGAGGCAGCAAGTTCACCGCTGCGCCACTGAGCCGCATTTTGTCCTGAAGTATAATAGTGGCCGGTTTATACTGAAGATAGACACAAAACGCTGGAGTAACCTCAGTGGGTCAGGCAGCATCTCTGGAGGAAACGGATAGGTGACAGTTCGGGTCGAGACCCCTCTTCAGACTGAAAGATAGAGGTGGGTGGTGGTGGGAGGGGTTGGGGGGTGGGGGAGAGAAATACTGGCGGTGTGAAAAAGCCAGGACAAAATAGGGCCGGCAACAGTTGACCTCATCAAGGGTAGAGCCCACAATGGTCCATTGTTGGCTGGGCAGGGTGTGTAAACGAGAGGGATGTGAACAGTGGAACTGGTAGGATGAGTAGGGTGGGTGATGGGGGGGGGGGAGAGGGGGGGGGGGGAGAGAGGTGGGGGGGGGGAGGGAGGTGGGGGGGGGGGAGAGAGGTGGGGGGGGGAGAGAGGTGGGGGGGGGAGAGAGGTGGGGGGGGGGACAGAGGGGGGAGGGGGAGGAGAGGGGGGGGGGGGAATTGAATGCAGTATTTACTTGAAATGTGGAAAGGATGTTTCCAGTAATGAGAGAGTCTAGGACTAGAGGGCACAGCCTCGGAATAAAAGGACCTACCTTTAGAATGGAGATGAGGAGGGATTTCTTTAGCCAGAGGGTGGTGAATCTGTGGAATTCATTGCCACTGGTGGCTGTGGTGTATTTTTAAAGCAGAAATTGATAAGTTTTCGATTAGTGCGAGTGTCAGGGGTTATGGGGACAAGGCAGGAGAATGGAAGAGATAGATGGGCCGAATGGCCTAATTCTGGTCTGACCGTGGGCAGTGCTGGCAAGGCGGGAGTCGCAGCCGTTACACTCGATCGACACAGATTCTGCTTCTGGCTGAGTCAATCTGTGGTCAAACTGCTTCGGGAAAGCAGCCGACACAATCAGCGACTTGTCCCTGTCCCGCCCCAGTCATTCCTTCTTCTCCCTGCTCCCGTCCGGCAGAAGGTACAGAAGCTTGAAAGCCCCGCACCACCAGACTCGGGAACAGCTTCTTCCCCTCTGTTATCAGGCTTCTGAACGGCCCTTCCATAAGCTAGGGTACTGTCCGATTCACCTCTACCCCATTGCGGACATTGGACTTTGTCTCTGGAACTGATGCGCTACAATGCTGAGAACTATATTCTGCACTCTGTATCTTCCTCTTTGCTCCACCTATTGGACTTGAGTTTGACTTAATTGTATCTATGTATGGTAATTGGTACACGTGACAATAAAAGACCTTTGAAACTTTGGAAACCTTTGGTATATCTGAACTATTTGGACTACTGAATGTTCCAATGGTCTATTGTGTGCAGTTTTGGTCTCCAGATTTGAGGAAGGTCATTCTTGCTATTGAGAGAGTGCAGCGTAGGTTCGCAAGGTTAATTCTCGGGATGGCGGGACTGTCATATGCTGATAGATTGGAGCAGCTGGGCTTGTACACTCTGGAGTTTAGAAGGATGAGAGGGCTTCTTATTGAAACATATAAGATTATTAAGGGTTTGGACACGCTAGAGGCAGGAAACATGTTCCCCATATTGGGGGTGTCCAGAACCTGGGGCCACAGTTTAAGAACAAGTGGTAAGCCATTTAGAACGGAGATGAGGAAAAACTTTTTCACACAGAGAGTAGAGAGTCTGTGGAATTCTCAGCCTCAGAGGGCAGTGGAGGCTGGTTCGCTGGATACTTTCAAGAGAGAGCTAGATAGAGCTCTTAGGGATAGCAGAGTTAAGGATATGGGGAGAAGGCAGGAACGGGGTACTGATTGTTAATGATCAGCCATGATCACATTGAATGGCGGTGCTGGCTCGAAGGGCCGAATGGCCTACTCCTGCACCTATTGTCTTGTCTATCGTTCCCAGGTTAGGGTGTGGTCCCGATCTTCCAACCAACCTCATTGCAGACATTGGACTTTTTCTCTGCTACTGCAACTCTACAACACTGTAAAATTATATTCTGCATCTCATAGAAACATAGAAAAATAGGTGTAGGAGTAGGCCATTCGGCCCTTCGAGCCAGCACCCCCATTCAATATGATCATGGCTGATCATCTAAAATCAGTACCCCGTTCCTGCTTTTTCCACATATCCCCTGATTCCTTTACCCCTAAGAGTTAAATCTACCTCTCTCTTGAAAACATCTCTTAGCATTTGCACTTTGCTCTACCTTTTGGACTTGTGTATGGTTTGTTTGTACTCACGGACAGTCTGAACTGGAATTATTGAACAGTAGACAAACAAATGTCCTTTCCAATTGTGTCACGTGATAAAAAAGCTATCATAGACTCCTAGAGTCATGCAGCATGGAACCAGGCCCTTCGGCCCAACTTGCCCACAATGAACAACATGTCCCATCTACACTAGTCCCACATGCCTGCATTTGGCTCGTATCCATCCAAACCTGTCCTATCCATATACTTTATGTTTCTTAACCATGTTTCTTAAACATTACAATAGTCCCAGCCTCAACTACCTCCTCCGGCAGCTCGTTCTATACCCTCTGTGTGAAAAAGTTACCCCGTTAGATTCCTATTAAATCTTTTCCCCCTTCACCTTGAACCTCTGGTCCTCTGGTCCTCAATTCCCCTACTCTGGGTAAACGACTGTGCATCTACCCGATCTATTCAATAGACAATAGACAATAGGTGCAGGAGTAGGCTATTCGGCCCTTCGAGCCAGCACCGCCATTCAATGTGATCATGGCTGATCATCCCCAATCAGTACCCTGTTCCTGCCTTCTCCCCATATCCCCTGACTCCGCTATTTTTAAGAGCCCTATCTAGCTCTCTCTTGAAAGCATCCAGAGAACCTGCCTACATCGCCCTCTGAGCAGAGAATTCCACAGACTCACCACTCTCTGTGAGAAAAAGTGTTTCCTCGTCTCCGTTCTAAATGGCTTACTCCTTATTCTTAAACTGTGGCCCCTGGTTCTGGACTCCAAGATTTCTCTCAAGATTTTGTACACCTCTATAAGACCTCCCCTCATCCCCCTGCACTCCAAGGAATAGAGTCCCAGCCTGCTCAACCCATCATGTTTTTTTATCTCCAGTCTCCCTCACCCCCGACACCTTCAGGCTGAAGAAGAAGCTGCCTGTCCCGCTGAGTTACTCCAGCACTCTGTGCCTATCTTCAGCTTAAACCAGCGTCTGCAGTTCCTCCCGACACAACCTCACCCTACATTTGCTCATCTAATGTTATCATGTTTGCTTCAAACCATTCACAGCTGCACGTTGCTCGAATGCCGCTAAATAAGACCGATTTTTTATTAAGCAAAATTATATTTATTTATAAAGGTCATCACATTTTGAAATATAACATACAATGCGGCAAAGTGTTTTTGTAACATTCATTCATTACTAGTACATCCTACAATGAAGTGAGTATTCTTCTACAGTCAGACAGCACTTACGCTTTCTTCTGCACTGTTTGCAGTTTAATTTCTTAAATATTTTTAAGAACTTATGTTATCTCATTTTGTTTTGTCTCATTTCGGCCGCCTTGAATAATGTGCCAGGTTCCTGTGTTGCTTGAATACTTTTTTGCCCTATCTCTAGGCCCAAGGTCAGTCGTTCCTGACGCATATCAAAATTTACTTTCCTCACATTTTCTTAGGCTAGTGTATTGTCGGATATTTCAAAGGGGCGGCACGGTGGCGCAGCGGTAAAGTCGCTGCCTCACAGCGCCGGAGACCCGGGTTCCATCCCGACCACGGGTGCTTGTCTGTACGGAGTTTGTACCTTCTCCCCGTGAGCCTGCGTGGGTTTTCTCCGGGTGCTCCGGTTTCCTCCCACAATCCAAAGACGTACTGGTTTGTTTAGTTTAGAGATACAGCGCAGAAACAGGCCCTTTCGGCCCACCGGGTCCGCGCCGACCAGCGATCCCCGCACATTAACACTATCCTATCCAAGTACCTGTCTAAATGTTTCTTAAACGTTGTGGTAGACCCAGCCTCAACTACCTCCTCTGGCAGCTCATTGCATGCACCCACCACACTCTGTGTGAAAAAGTTACCCCTCGAAAGTATCTGGGTACTTTAAAGAGAGAGCTAGATAGAGCTCTTAAAAATAGCGGAGTCAGGGGATATTGGGAGAAGGCAGGAACGGGGTACTGATTGGGGATGATCAGCCATGATCACATTGAATGGCGGTGCTGGCTCGAAGGGCCAAATGGCCTACTCCTGCACCTATTGTCTATTGTCTATAAATGTTTCCCCCATTCACCTTAAACCTATGTCCTCGGTTCCTCGATTCCCCTCCTCTGAGCAAGAGACTGTGCATCTACCCGATCTATTCCTCTCATGATTTTGTACAGCACGATATACATCATAATTTAATGGCAGTGAAACAACGAGATAAAGAATCGCAAAACTATTAAGACCAAAGAACCATTCTGTCCAATCTTGGCTCACGCTGGCGTGACAGTGGCCAAGGCTGGGGAGGTGCCTAGACAGAGATGAAGAAGGGGTGAATAGCATAGTTCAACAACTCTAAGAGGAACAAAGTAAAATAAGCATGATTCTATCCCGTATAACAAGTGTTTTTCTCAGGTCATAGAGTGATACAGCGTGAAAACGGGATCTCGGTTCAACATGCCCACACCGATCAACATGCCCCATCTACTAGTTCCACCTGCCTGCTTTTGGCCCATATCCCTCTTAAACCTGTCCTATCCATAGAAACATAGAAAATAGGTGCAGGAGTAGGCCATTCGGCCCTTCAAGCCTGCACCACCATTCAATATGATCATGGCTGATCATCCAACTCAGTATCCTGTACCTGCTTTCTCTCCATACCCCCTGATCCCTTTAGCCACAAGGGCCACATCTAACTCCCTCAACTACATTCTGTGGCAGAGAATTCCAGAGATTCACCACTCTCTGTGTAAAAATGTTTTTCTCATCTCAGTCCTAAAAGATTTCCCCTTTATCCTTAAACTGTGACCCCTTGTTCTGGACTTCCCCAACATCGGGAACAATCTTCCTGCATCTAGCCTGTCCAACCCCTTAAGAATTTTGTAAGTTTCTATAAGATCCCCCCTCAATCTTCTAAATTCTAGCAAGTACAAACCAAGTCTATCCAGTCTTTCTTCATATGAAAGTCCTGACATCCCAGGAATCAGTCTGGTGAACCTTCTCTATATTCCCTCTATGGCAAGAATGTCCTTCCTCAGATTAGGAGACCAAAACTGTACGCAATACTCCAAGACCCTGTACAACTGCAGTAGAACCTCTCTGCTCCTATACTCAAATCCTTTTGCTATGAATGCTAGCAATCCATTCGTTTTCTTCACTGCCTGCTGCACCTGCATGCCGACTTTCAATGACTGGTGTACCATGACACCCAGGTCTCGTTGCATCTCCCCTTTTCCTAATCGGCCACCATTCAGGTAATAGACTACTTTCCTGTTTTTGCCACCAAAGTGGATAACCTCACATTTATCCACATTATACTGCATCTGCCATGCATTTGCCCACTCATCCAGCCTATCCAAGTCATCCTGCAGACTCCTAGCACCCTCCTCACAGTTAACACTGCCCCCCAGCTTCGTGTCATCCGCAAACTTGGAGATGTTGCATTCAATTCCCTCGTCCAAATCATTAATATATATTGTAAATAGCTGGGGTCCCAGCACTGAGCCTTGTGATACCCCACTGCCTGCCATTCTGAAAAGGACACGTTTACTCCTACTCTTTGCTTCCTGTCTGCCAGCCAGTTCTCTATCCACATCAATACTGAACCCCCAATACCGTGTGCTTTAAGTTTGTATATTAATCTCTTATGTGGGACCTTGTCGAAAGCCTTCTGAAAGTCCAGATATAACACATCCACTGGTTCTCCCTTATCCACTCTACTAGTTACATCCTCGAAAAATTCTATAAGATTCGTCAGACATGATTTACCTTTCGTAAATCCATGCTGACTTTGTCCAATGATTTCACCACTTTCCAAATGTGCTGCTATCCCAACTTTAATAACTGACTCTAGCAGTTTCCCCACTACCGATGTTAGACTAACTGGTCTGTACTTCCCTGTTTTCTCTCTCCCTCCCTTTTTAAAAAGTGGGGTTACATTAGCTACCCTCCAATCCTCAGGGACTACTCCAGAATTTTTGAAGAGTTTTGAAAAATTATCACTAATGCATCCACTATTTCTGGGGCTACTTCCTTAAGTACTCTGGGATGCAGCCTATCTGGCCCTGGGGATTTATCGGCCTTTAATCCATAAATGTACCTATCACCACTTCCCGGCTAACCTGGATTTCACACAGTTCCTCCATCTCATTTGACCCCCGGTCCCCTGCTATTTCCGGCAGATTAATTAAGTCTTCCTTAGTGAAGACAGAACCAAAGTAGTTATTCAATTGGTCTGCCATGTCCTTGTTCCCCATGATCAATTCACCTGTTTCTGACTGCAAGGGACCTACATTTGTTTTAACTAATCTTTTTCTCTTCACATATCTATAAAAACGTTTGCAGTCAGTTTTTATGTACCCTGCCAGTTTTCTTTCATAATCTATTTTCCCTTTCCTAATTAAACCCTTTGTCCTCCTCTGCTGGACTCTGAATTTCTCCCAGTCCTCTGGTAGGCTGCTTTTTCTGGCTAATTTGTATACTACATCTTTTGTTTTGATACTATCCCTGATTTCCCTTGTTATCCACGGATGCACTACCTTCCCTGATTTATTCTTTTGCCAAACTGGGATGAACAATTGTTGTAGTTCATCCATGCAGCCTTTAAATGCCTTCCGTTGCATATATACCGTCAACCCTTTAAGAATCAATTGCCAGTCTATCTTGGCCAATTCACGTCTCATACCCTCAAAGTTATCTTTCTTTAAGTTCAGAACCCTTGTTTCTGAATTAATTATGTCACCTCATGAACCTCCATGTACCTGTCCAAATGTTTTTTAAACATTTGTGTTATTTTGTGTCTCCATAGAAACAGGACATTCAGCCCAACAAATTCACATTGATGGAGTCATGGAATTGTACAGCATGGAAACAGGCCATTCGGCCCGACTTGCCCATGCCAATCAAGATGCCCCATCTACACTAGTCCCACCTCCCCGCGTTAAGCCCGTATCCCTCTAAACCTTTCACATCCATCCGAAACATCCCAGGGTGTTTTTATAGACTATACTGGACTTTATCTTGCACTAAACATTATTCCCTTTATGCGATGTCTGGACAATGTGGTCGACTTGATTTACATTAGTTCAAATGATTGTAATCATGTATAGTATTTCCACTGACTGGATAGTAGGCAACAGTACCCGTGACACTAAACCAAACTCAATGTTTCAAGGTTCAAGGTTTCAAACTAAACCAAACTAATCCAAACAGAGGGCGGTGGAGGCCGGTTCTCTGGATACTTTAAAGAGAGAGCTAGATAGGGCTCATAAAAATAGCGGAGTCAGGGGATATGGGAAGAAGGCAGGAACGGGGTACTGATTGGGGATGATCAGCCATGATCACATTGAATGGCGGTGCTGGCTCGAAGGGCCAAATGACCTACTCCTGCACCTATTGTCTATTGTCTATTGTCAAACTAAACCAAACTAATTCAAACTAATCCAAAGTAAACCAATCCAAACTAAACTAATCCAAACCACACCACACCACACTATACTACACACCGCACCACACCACACACCACACACCACACCACACACCACACCACACACCACACACCACACACCACACCACACTATACTACACACCGCACCACACCACACACCACACACCACACCACACACCACACACCACACCACACCACACTATACTACACACCGCACCACACCACACACCACACACCACACACCACACCACACCACACTATACTACACACCGCACCACACCACACACCACACACCACACCACACTATACTACACACCGCACCACACCACACAACACACCACACCACACTATACTACACACCGCACCACACCACACACCACACCACACACCACACACCACACCACACTATACTACACACCGCACCACACCACACACCACACCACACACCACACACCACACAGCACTACACTAATCCAAACCACACCACACCACACTATACTACACACCGCACCACACCACACACCACACACCACACACCACTCCACACTATACTACACACCGCACCACACCACACTATACTACACACCGCACCACACCACACACCACACCACACTATACTACACACCGCACCACACCACACACCACACACCACACACCACTCCACACTATACTACACACCGCACCACACCACACTATACTACACACCGCACCACACCACACACCACACCACACTATACTACACACCGCACCACACCACACACCACACACCACACCACACTATACTACACACTGCACCACACCACACTATACTACACACCACACCACACACCACACACCACACACCACTACACTAATCCAAACCAAACCAAGTTAAACTAAACTAAACTTAACTAAACTAAACTAAACTAGTTTTTGTTTATTGTAATCAATAAAGAGACTTTAAGACTTTTGCCTCCATCACAGTGAGGAGGTGCCTGGTGAACTCACTGTGGTGGATGTTAATTTGTGTTTATTGTGTGTTTTGTTATTTATTATTATATGTATGACTGCAGGCAACGAAATTTCGTTCAGACCGAAAGGTCTGAATGACAAATAAAGGAATCTCTCTAATCTCTAGTTTTTGTTAAACCTGAGTCACGTCCAGTGTTTGGTCATTTGAATCTATCATGGAGTCCCTCTATTCCCTCTCTCTATTTTGCTAGTCCAGCCTCCCCTTAAACCGATCTACAGTTGACAATTTGCTTCAGCTACGGCCTGCGGTCATGAACATTCTCACTAGTCTTGGCCAAGAAAGATTCTTCTGAATTTCTCCTGAGATTATCTATGCCTTCAAGAAATAAGGGCAGTTGTCTCTGATATTTCCACCCGGGGAAAAAGATTCTGATTCAATATCCTTTCGATGCCTGACATGATTTTGACAAACTTGACAAAGTCTCCCTCGGCCTCCGACATTCCAGAGAAAGCATTCCGAGTTTGTGCAAACTCCCCCAGAAGCTAATAACCTCCTATCCAGATGTGGAGGAGGAGGAGATAGAAATGCAAATGGAATAACTTTGTGGAATAATGAAATGGCATTTACAAGTTACCACGTAGGAATTTTTAAATATTTGAGAAATTCTCAAACGATAAACATAAACATTTGAAGAAATTATCTTCACAAACGGTGGCGCAGCGGTAGAGTTGCTGCCTCACAGCTTCAGAGAAACATGTTCGATCCTGACTACGGGTGCTGTCTGTACGGAGTTTGTACGTTCTCCCCGTGACCGCGTGGGTTTTCTTCAGGTGCCCCGGTTTCCTCCCACACTCCAAAGACGTACATGTTTTTGTAGATGAATTGGCTCCGGTAAAATTGTAAATTGACCCAAGTGTGCAAGATAGTGCTAGTGTACGAGGTGATCTCTGGACGGCGCGGACCCGACGGGCCGAAGGGCCTGTTTCCCGCGCCGTACTCCCAAATAGTTTAAGGTCTAAAGAATGGGAGGTGTGAGGTGAAACGTCACCTATCCATGTTCTCCACAGATGCTGCCTGACCCGCGGAGTTACTCCAGCACTCTGTGAAACGTCACCTATCCAAGTTCTCCAGAGATGCTGCCTGACCCGCTGAGTTACTCCAGCGCTCTGTGAGACGTCACCTATCCATGTTCTCCACAGATGCTGCCTGACCCGCTGAGTTACTCCAGCGCTCTGTGAGACGTCACCTATCCATGTTCCGGCAGCATCTATGGAGCGAAGGAAATAGGCAACGTTTCGGCCCGAAACCCTTCCGGGTTTCGGCCCGAAACGTTGCCTATTTCCTTCAGGGTTTCGGCCCGAAAGGTTGCCCATTTCCTTCGCTCCACAGATGCTGCCTGACCCGCTGAGTTACTATAGCACTCTGTGAAACGTCACCTATCCATGTTCTCCACAGATGCTGCCTGACCCGCTGAGTTACTCCAGCACTCTGTGTCATAATTCCAGGGAGGGGGTGTGCCTAGATATTTTGCTTTGAATGGCAACCTCTGCCTGGGATTGACAGAAAACTGCAACGACGTGAACGGAAGAATGAATATAAATAAAATGATGATTATTAGACCTTCAGAGCTGTACATTTGTTAGTACATTGGCCTCGCGGCATGGCCTCTGCAGGCCATCTGTCTTTTTTTTTTAATTTAATTTTTTTTTAAATTTTGTTCTGTTGAGTGTATAGTTTGGTTGTAGTTTATATATTGTTTTTAGCTGTGTATATGTGGGGGCGGTGGGGGGGGGTGGGGGAAACTTTTAATCTCTTCCCTGCACGGGGGACCCGACCTTTTCCCTGTCGGGTGTCCATGGTCATTGGGGCCTAGCACCATGGAGCGGCCTCCAACCGGGGGCTCCAGTCGCGGAGCCTGCGGACTCACCATCGTGGGGCTGGCCGGCCTCGGAGTGTGAGGAGCTGGGTGGCGCGCGGCTGCGACCCGACTTCGGGGCCTCGGGGGCTCCAGTCGCCGGTCCGGTGGACAGTGACATCGGGAGCTCGCGGGTCCCTGGTGGGAGACCGCTTTTCGGAGCTCCCGCAACGGCAACTTCTCCCGCCCGAATTGCGGGATTGAAAACGACCCGGAGTGGGGCCTGACATCGCCCGGGGCGGCTTTAACGGCCGCGGGACTTGCCATCTCCCGCCGGGGGCTCCAACATCAAGACCCGGAGCAGGGCCTTACATCGCCCGACACGGCCTTAACTTGCCATCGCCCGCCGGGGGCTTTAACATCGGGAGAAGAATCGAAAACAGGGGAGAGACAATGATTTTGCCTTCCATCACAGTGAGGAGGGGATTCACTGTGATGGATGTTTGTGTAAATTGTGTTGGTGTGTGTCTTGGTTCTTTCCTTGTTGTATGACTGCAGAAACCAAATTTCGTTTGAACTTCATTTGAGGTTCAAATGACAATAAACGGCATTGTATTGTATTGTATTGTACATTTTGTATCTGGGAATAGGACTTGATTTTTAAAAATCGATGATCAAAAAAAAATTGAGTTTTTGCTTACTTTTACAGGCACCAACTAGAATTGACTTCTTGAGATAGGGTGGCACGGTGGCGCAGCGGTAGAGTTGCTGCCTTACTGCGCCAGAGACCCGGGTTCGATCCTGACTACGGGCGCTGTCTGTACAGTTTGCACGTTCTCCCCGTGACCTGCGTGGGTTTTCTCCGGGTGCTCCGGTTTCCTCCCACACTCCAAAGACGTGCAGGTTTGTAGATTAATTGGCTTGGGTAAAATTGTAAATTGTCCCTGGTGTGTGCAGGATAGTGCTAGCGTGCGGGGATCGCTGGTCGGCGCGGACTCGGTGGGCCGACAGGGCCTGTTTCCACCCTGAATCTCTAAAGTCTAAAGACTTTGAGTAATAAGGTTTGATTTTATCCTTTAAAAATAGATTGGATGGGTATATGGATGGGAAAGGAATGGAGGGTTATGGTCTGAGTGCAGGTAGATGGGACTAGGGGGAAGTAAGAAGAAAGAAGGGGGGGGGGAAAAACAAAAGTGTTCGGCACGGACTTGAAGGGCCGAGATGGCCTGTTTCCGTGCTGTAATGGTTATATGGTTATATGGTAATACCAGGTACACATGATAATAAATAAGCTAAACTAAACTAAAAAAAAAAGTCTGTTTCAATGGCACAGCACACAATTAATCACAAATTAGCAAACCTGATATCAACCTTGTACAAAACGCTCTTTGAGTATCACGTTATCATGTTATATGTATCTGGGGTCTGGGAGTTACCTGAGCCTTGAGAGGGCGTTACATGGTTCTCGATGAAGAAGACTGCAAAAAGTTGTGAACACTGCCCAGTCCATCAACGACCCCCTCACCATTGATGGGATTTACCAGAATCGCTGCCCCAAAAAGGCAGCCGGCATCGTCAGTGACCCACACCATCCTGGCCACGCACCCATCTCACCCCTGCCATCGGGAAGAAGGTACAGGAGCCTGAAAACTGTAACGTCCAGGTTCAGGAACAGCTTCTTCCTACAACCATTCGGCTCTTAAACACGACAACTTCAAATAAGCTCTGAACTGTTTGTTCTAAGTCAAGTCAAGTCAAGTTTATTCGTCACATACACATACGAGATGTGCAGTGAAATGAAAAGTGGCAAATGCTTGCGGACTTTGTGCAAAAAACAAACAAACAAACAAACAAACAAACTACAAACAGAATGGAAGAACAGAATCACATATTCTTTTACATATTAAATATTGTGGGAGGAAGGAAAAAGGAAAAGAGGAAAAAAAACAGCAATTAAAATAAAACAGTAGATTGGTTCAGTAAAGTTAGTCCCTGGTGAGATGGGAGTTTACAGTCCTAATGGCCTCTGGGAAGCAACTCCTTCTCAACCTCTCTGTTCTCACAGCATGGCAACGGAGGTGTTTGCCTGACCGTAGCAGCTGGAACAGTCCGTTTGTGGGGTGGTAGGGGTCCCCCATGATCTTGTTGGCTCTTGAGTTGCACCTGCTGGTGTATAGGTCCTGCAGGGGGGGCGAGTGAAGTTCCCATAGTGCGTTCGGCCGAATGCACTACTCTCTGCAGAGCCTTATTGTCCTGGGCAGAGCAGTTCCCAAGCCAAATCGTGATATTTCCGGACAAGATGCTTTCCACAGCCGCTGAGTAGAAGCACTGGAGGATCCTCAGAGACACTCTGAATTTCCTCAATTGCCTGAGGTGGTAAAGGCGCTGTCTACACTGCAAGGGCCAGGAAGCGAGCGGGCAAGATCATCTCTGACCCCTCTCATCCTGGCCACAAACTCTTTGAATCACTTCCCTCTGGAAGGCGACTCCGGACTGTCAAACCTGCCACAGCCAGACATAAAAACAGTTTTTATCCACGAGTAGTTGCTCTACTCAACAGCCAAAAATCTGTAGCCTCCCTTTGATCTGGTATTTTGTTGGTTCACATGCTTGATCAATGGTGTTTTATCATGAATGTTTTATTATTATTAATGTTTAGTGTTTTCTGAGTCATTCGTAACTGTCGCTGTATGTCATGTTGTTACTTGTGGGCGGAGCACCAAGGCAAATTCCTTGTATGTGAATACTTGGCCAATAAACGTACTTACTTACTTAACTACATAGACTATTATTGTTATTATTACACTATTATTGTGTTTTTATGTATGCACGTATGTGAGTATGTATATGCACGAAACTTTTTTCTGGTTTATCATATTGTTTACAGTGTACTATGTTTACATATTCTGTTGTGCTGCAGCAAGTAAGAATGTCATTGTTCTATCTGGGACACATGACAATAAAACACTCTTGATTTTTGAGTCTTGATTTTCCCAAAGATACACACACAATTCTGGAGTAACTCAGCGGGACAGGCAGCATCTCTGGAGAGAGGGGATGGGTGACGTTTTGGGTTGACACCCTTCTTCAGACGGTGACCTTGTCTTTAGACGCCGTACCACGGTGAAAATTGGGGCCGAGTACTTACGTTGCTCACCTGACGGTCGGCCGCTAACATACGCTCATAGTTTGTGTTGGCAAAGAGAAGGCACCATTGTTGGGCGCTTGGGCATCTTGCGTTGGAGATGCATTGGGAGCATCGGGTCCAGAATGAGACGTGACAGTTGAAGTGCAGAGGCTTAAAGGAGGAAATTGGTGAACATAAGAAATCTTGGAGCTATAACAAATGTGAGGGGACCTCTGGTCGTTGCGGACATGAAACATATAAGATTGTTAAGCGTTTGGACACGCTAGAGGCAGGAAACATGTTCCCGATGTTGGCGGAGTCCAGAACTAGCGAATTCCACAGATTCATAACTCTCTGTGTGAATAAGTTTTCATAAGGAGGGATATGGGGCTAGGTGGGACTAGTATAGCTGGGACACGTTGGCCGGCGTGGGCAAGTTGGGCCGAGGGGCCTGTTTCCACGCTGTATCACTCCATAACTATCCAGATCGATAGAGGCAGGAACCATGTTCCCGATGTTGGGGGAGCCCAGAACCAGGGGCCACAGTTTAAGAATAAGGGGTAAGCCATTGAGAATGGAGATGAGGAAACACTTTTTCTCACAGAGATTTGTGAGTCTGTGGAATTCTCTGCCTCAGAGGCCAGTTCTCTAGATACTTTCAAGAGAGAGCTAGATTGGGCTCTTATAGATAGCGGAGTCACGGGATATGGGGAAAAGGCAGGAACGGGGTACTGATTGGGGATGATCAGCCATGATCACATTGAATGGCGGTCCTGGCTCAAAGGGCCAAATGGCCTACTCCTGCACCTGTTGTCTATTGTCTATTGACATCCGAAGGGGCTGTTTCTGCGCTGTATCTCTAAACTAAACTTGCAAACTAAACTATAACATAGAGTCATACAGCATAGAAACAGTTCCTTTGGCCCAACTTGAATTGTTGATGACTTTCTTGATAAGTACGGGTGTCAGGGGTTATGGGGAGAAGGCAGGAGAATGGGGTTGAGAGGGAGAGATAGATCAGCCATGATTAAATGGCGGAGTAGACTCGATGGGCCGAATGGCCTAATTCTGCTCCTATCACTTATAATCATGAACTTGCCCATGCCGACCAACATGCACCTTCTGGACTAGTCCCTCCCATCTGCGTTTGGTCCGTATTCCTCTAATCCCATCCTAACCATGAACCTGTCTAAATGTTTAAGAAAGAACTGCATATGCTGGAAAAATCGAAGGTAGACAAAAAAGCTGGAGCAACTCAGCGGGTGAGGCAGCATCTATGGAGCGAAGGAATAGGCGATGTTTCGGGTCGAGACCCTTCTACTCTTCTTCAGCAGGTGAGGCAGCATCTATGGAGCGAAGGAATGGGAGACGTTTCTCTTCGAGAAGAAGGGTCTCGACCCGAAACTTCGCTCCATAGATGCTGCCTCACCTGCTGAGTTTCTCCAGCTTTTTTTGTCTACCTTCTATGTACCTGTCTAAATGTGTGTTAAACATAGAAACATAGAAACATAGAAAATAGGTGCAGGAGTAGGCCATTCGGCCCTTCGAGCCTGCACCGCCATTCAATATGATCATGGCTGATCATCCAACTCAGTATCCTGTACCTGCCTTCTCTCCATACCCCCTGATCCCATTAGCCACAAGGACCACATCTAACTCCCTCTTAAATATAGCCAATGAACTGGCATCAACTACCTTCTGTGGCAGAGAATTCCACAGATTCACCACTCTCTGTGCGAAAAAAAATAATCTCATCTCGGTCCTAAAAGACTTCCCCCTTATCCTTAAACTATGACCCCTTGTTCTGGACTTCCCCAACATCGGGAACAATCTTCCTGCATCTAGCCTGTCCAACCCCTTAAGAATCTTGTACGTTTCTATAAGATCCCCCCTCAATCTTCTAAATTCCAGCGAGTACAAGCCGAGTCTATCGTAGGTACGTAGGTACGATGTCCATTTCTCGAGGATGACTTACCATTTAATTGGGTGGACCTGGTACACGGTTTCTGGAAGATCTTGGTCTCGTGTTTCAGGCAGCAGCAAACAGAAGCTTCCAGCCATCAAAATTAGCGTGCCCATCAGCAGGAAAGGCAGCTTCCGGTCATACACTCCTGAAGGACAGACGTAGACAACGTCATCAATAACTGCGAGCAGGCAGCCAAGCGTTCGTTAAAATATGATGAGCGTTTGACGGCGCTGGGCCTGGGAACTTATTGAAACATATAAGATAATAGACAATAGGTGCAGGAGTAGGCCATTCGGCCCTTTGAGCCAGCACCGCCATTCAGTGTGATCATGGCTGATCATCCCCAATCAGTACCCCGTTCCTGCCTTCTCCCCATATCCCCTGACTCCGTTATTTTTAGAGCCCTATCTAGCTCTCTCTTGAAAGCATCCAGAGAACCTGCCTCCACCGCCCTCTGAGGCAGAGAATTCCACAGACTCACCACTCTCTGTGTGAAAAAGTGTTTCCTCGTCTCCGTTCTAAATGGCTTACCCCTTATTCTTAAACTGTGGCCCCTGGTTCTGGTTTGACGGCACTGGGCCTGGGAACTTATTGAAACATATAAGATTATTAAGGGTTTGGACACGCTAGAGGCAGGAAACACGTTCCTGATGTTGGGGGAGTCCAGAACCAGGGGCCACACACAGTTTAAGAATAAAGGAGTAAGCCATTTGGAACAGAGACGAGGAAACACTTTTTCTCACAGAGAGTGGTGAGTCTGTGGAATTCTCTGCCTCAGAGGGCGGTGGAGGCCGGTTCTCTGGATACTTTCAAGAGCGAGCTAGATAGAGCTCTTAAAGATAGCGGAGTCAGGAGATATTTGGGTGAAGGCAGAAACGGGGTACGGATTGTGGATGATCAGCCATGATCACTTTGAATGGCGGTTCTCCTCGCTGGAGTTTAGAAGGATGAGGGGGTACCTCATTGAAACTTACCGAATAGTGAAAGGCCTGGATAGAGTGGATGTGGAGAGGATGTTTCCATTAGTGGGAGAGTCTAGGATCTGATGTCATTGCCTCAGGATTAAAGGACATTTTTGCAGCAAGGAGATGAGGAAGAATTTCTTTAGTCAAAGGTGGTGAATCTGTGGAATTCATTGCCACAGACGGCTGTGGAGGCCGTCAATGGATATTTTTAAGGCAGAGATTGACAAATTCTTAATTCGTACGGGGGTTAGGTATTATTGCGAAAAAAAAAGGTGAATGGGCTTGAGAGGGAGAGAAAGATGATTGAATGGTGGTGTAGACTTGAAGGGCCGAATGGCCTAATTCTGCTCGTATCACTTATGAGCTAATGAAGCCTTGAGAATTTCAGTGTAGCAAATTAAATTTGAAAACAACTTTGACTATTATTTTATTTTGTCAAATTATGGTCATAACATGTTGGCGATGTTATTGGTTTTATTACTGCCATGTGTACCGAGATACACCTCACATAATCAAGGACCAATCTCACCTTCCTCCCTCTTCCCCCCCCCCCTCTCCCACAGGGCAAGAGGTACAGAAGTGTGAAAACGCACACCTCCAGATTCAGGGACCGTTTCTTCCCAGCTGTTATCAGGCAACTGAACCATCCTACCACAACCAGAGAGCAGTGCTGAACTACTATCTACCTCATTGGTGACCCTCGGACTATCCTTGACCGGACTTTGCTGCCTTTTCCTCGCTAGAATTTAGGAGATTGAGAGGGGATCTTATAGAAACGTACAAAATTCTTGTGGGGTTGGACAGGCTAGATGCAGGAAGATTGTTCCCGATGTTGGGGAAGTCCAGGACAAGGGGTCACAGCTTTAAGGATAAGGGGGAAATCCTTTAAGACCGAGATGAGGAAAAACTTTTTCACACAGAGAGTGGTGAATCTCTGGATCTCTCTGCCACAGAGGGTAGTTGAGGCCAGTTCATTGGCTATATTTTTTTATTTTTTTTTATTTTTATTTTATTTTTTTTTATTTTTATTTATTAGAAGTACACTACATCACAGCCACATACATTAATACTCGTCATTTATATCTTCTTACAATTAATGTACTCCCTTTATTTTTTTTTTTTTACACTAAAGAAAGAAAAGATTGAAAGAGAGAAGAAAGTGAAGGAAAAAGTGCAAGTGTAGAAAAGTGTAGAAAATGTAACAACAAAAAAGGACGAAGACCCTATAAGAGCGAAATTAAAAACAAAAAGAAAAAGAGTTAAGAAATAGGCCCTAAGAAAAGAAAAGAGAGAGAGAAAAAAAGAAAAACAAATGTTTTTTTTTTTGAGCATCACGTAAATAGGACATACCAACTCTTCAACTATCATCCCCCCTTACCCGACCTCAATTTTTTATTTTTTTAAAGTACTTTTGCACCCTATGTTTGTAATAATTCTATAAATGCAGACCACGTCAGGTGGAAGTGATCTGGTTTACCTGCTAGGAGGAGTCTTATCTCTTCAAGGTGTAGTGTTTCAAACATATTTGAAATCCACATATTTATAGTTGGTATTGGAGCCTTCTTCCAAAATTTTAGAATTAGCTTTTTTCCAGTTATTAACCCATAATCCATTAATTTCTTTTGAAACACATTTAGTTCTGGATCATCTTCCGTTATTCCGAAGATAATCCATTCTGCTTTGGGTATCAGTCTTGTTTTAAATAACTTTGTAAAGATTTCAAAAATTTCATTCCAAAATTTTTGAATTTTTGTACAGAAGACAAATGAGTGCGCTATAGTTGCTTCTTGGGATTGACATTTATCACAAATAGATGATACGTTTGGGAAAATTTTATGAATTTTAGTTTTCGAATAATATAATCTATGTAAAATTTTAAATTGTATTAAAGTGTATCTTACATTAATCGAGCATTTATGTACTTTTAATAAGTATTCATTCCAACTTTCCTTTGAAATTTTAGTGCTGAACTACTATCTACCTCATTGGTGACCCTCGGACTATCCTTGACCGGACTTTGCTGCCTTTTCCTCGCTAGAATTTAGGAGATTGAGAGGGGATCTTATAGAAACGTACAAAATTCTTGTGGGGTTGGACAGGCTAGATGCAGGAAGATTGTTCCCGATGTTGGGGAAGTCCAGGACAAGGGGTCACAGCTTTAAGGATAAGGGGGAAATCCTTTAAGACCGAGATGAGGAAAAACTTTTTCACACAGAGAGTGGTGAATCTCTGGATCTCTCTGCCACAGAGGGTAGTTGAGGCCAGTTCATTGGCTATATTTAAGAGGGAGTTAGATGTGGCCCTTGTGGCTAAAGGGATCAGGGGGTATGGAGAGAAGGCAGGTACGAGATACTGAGTTGGATGATCAGCCATGATCATATTGAATGGCGGTGCAGGCTCGAAGGGCCGAATGGCCTACTCCTGCACCTATTTTCTATGTATCTATTAAGGTATTGCGTTCAGTTCTGGTCACCGTGTCGTCAAGTTGGAAAGGGTACAGAGAAGATTTACGAGGATGTTGCCAGGACTAGAGGGTCTGAGCTATAGGCAGAGGTTGAGCAGGCTGGGACTCTAGTCCTTGGAGTGCAGGAGGATGAGGGGTGACCTTATTGAGGTGTATGAGAAGAAAAGATCGGGTAGATGCACTGGGTCTCTGGCAATCGAGGACCAGGGGATGTAGGTTCAAGGTGAAGGGGAAAAGATTTAATAGGGATCTGAGGGGTAACTTTTTCACACAGAGGGTGGTGGGTGTATGGAACGAGCTGCCAGAGGAAGTAATTGAGGCTGGGACTTTCCCAACATTTAAGAAGCAGTTTTTTTTATTTAGCGAATGCAAAGTCCTTTAGCCAAGCAGTTGCCTCTTGATCTGCTGTATGAAGGGTGACAAGTCCCCCTTTAAGTCTTTTTTGAGGGCATGCAGTTAGACAGGTACATGGATAGGACAAGGTTGGAGGGACATGGATCAAGTGCTGGCAGGTGGGACTAGTGTAGCTGGGACATGTTGGCCAGTGCGGGCAAGTTGGGCCGAAGGACCTGTTTCCACATTGTATCACTCAATGACTCTATTAAATGTTATTCCCTTATCATGTGTCTGTACACTGTAAACGGCTCGATTGTAATCATGTATTGTCTTTCCGCCGACTGGTTAGCACGCAACAAAAGCTTTTCACTGCACCTCGGTACACGTGACAATAAACTAAACTGAAGTGAACTGAACAAGCTCTCAGTCTTCCCACTGAGCTGCCATCCCTGAGACGTTTGTAGGGGAGTTTAGCATGGACATGGCCGCTGAGTGATCCATGGACTCCTCACTTACCGAGGAAGACAAAGTACGGGGAGACAATGCTGCCAATCCTGGAAGCCATGGAACACACTCCAATGCCCATGTTCCTCACCACCGTCGGGTACAACTCCGCAGAGAACACGTAGATGATCGCAAAGGTTATCGTGATACTGGTTTTCCCAATCATCACCAACACTGTAGCCAGAATATGAAGTGCTGCGGAAACAATGTTACAGTCACAGTCATATCATAGAGTCATACCTTAGGGGCATAGAGTCATATCATAGTATCATAGAGTCATATCATATAGTCATAGAGTCGTACCATAAAGTCACAGAGTCATACCATAGAGTCATAGAGTCATAGAAACATAGAAACATAGAAATTAGGTGCAGGAGTAGGCCATTCGGCCCTTCGAGCCTGCACCGCCATTCAATATGATCATGGCTGATCATCCAACTCAGTATCCCGTACCTGCCTTCTCTCCATACCCTCTGATCCCTTTAGCCACAAGGGCCACATCTAGCTCCCTCTTAAATATAGCCAATGAACTGGCCTCGACTACCCTCTGTGGCAGAGAGTTCCAGAGATTCACCACTCTCTGTGTGAAAAAAGTTCTTCTCATCTCGGTTTTAAAGGATTTCCCCCTTATCCTTAAGCTGTGACCCCTTGTTCTGGACTTCCCCAACATCGGGAGCAATCTTCCTGCATCTAGCCTGTCCAACCCCTTAAGAATTTTGTAAGTTTCTATAAGATCCCCTCTCAATCTCCTAAATTCTAGAGAGTATAAACCAAGTCTATCCAGTCTTTCTTCATAAGACAGTCCTGACATCCCAGGAATCAGTCTCGTGAACCTTCTCTGCACTCCCTCTATGGCAATAATGTCCTTCCTCAGATTTGGAGACCAAAACTGTACGCAATACTCCAGGTGTGGTCTCACCAAGACCCTGTACAACTGCAGTAGAACCTCCCTGCTCCTATACTCAAATCCTTTTGCTATGAAAGCTAACATACCATTCGCTTTCTTCACTGCCTGCTGTCATATCATACAGTCATATCATACAATCATAGTCATATCATAGAAACATACCATAGTCATATCATAGTCATAGTCATACCATAGAATCATAGAGTCATATAATAGTCATAGAGTCATATCATAGAGGCATAAAGTCATATCATAGAGGCATAGAGTCATATCATAGAGTCATAGAGTCATATCATAGAGGCATAGAGTCATATCATAGTCATAGAGTCATATCATAGAGGCATAGAGTCATATCATAGTCATAGTCATATCATAGAGTGATATAGTCATACAGAGTGGGAACAGGCCCTTCGACCCAGTTCAGTTTAGTTTATTCTCATGTGTACCAAGGTACAGTGAAAAGCTTTTCGTTGCGTGCTAACCAGATCCAGCTTGCCCACACCGGCCAACATGTCCCATCTACACTAGTCCCACCTGCCTGCATTTGGCCCATTATCCCTCTACATTTTCCTGTACCTGTCTAATAGTTTGTTAACATTACCGTCTACCTGATTTGAGACGCTCGGTCTATCTTAAATCAGACTTTACTGGACTTCATCTTGCGCCAAACGTTATAGCGGGGCGCAGTGGTGGAGTTGCAGCCTTACAGCACCAGAGACCCGGCTTCAATCCCGTGAGGCAGCAGATCTACCGTTGCGCCGATGTACCGCCATTACGCCCTCTGTGAAATTGCCTCCAATGTGTGGGAAGTGTATGGGAAAGTGGGATGATGTAGAACTAGTGTCAACGGGTGGTTGATGGTCAGCGTGAACCCGGTGGGCCGAAGGGACTGTTTCCACGCTGTATCTTTCATAAGTTCATAAGTCATAGGATACGGAATGACAGTAGGCCATTCGGCCCATCAAGTCTACTCCACCATTCAATCATGGCTGATAGACGATCTAATGTGATCATGGCTGATCATCCACAATCAGTACCCCATTCCTGCCTTCTCCCCATATCCCCTGACTCCGCTCTCTTCAAGAGCCCTATCTAGCTCTCTCTTGAAAGCATCCAGAGAACCCGGCCTCCACCGCCCTCTGAGGCAGAGAATTCCACAGACTCACCACTCTCGGTGTGAAAAAGTGTTTCCTCATCTCCGTTCTAAATGGCTTACCCCTTATTCTTAAACTGTGGCCCCTGGTTCTGGACTCCCCCAACATCGGGAACATGTTTCCTGCCTCTAGCGTGTCCAAACCCTTAATAATCTTATATGTTTCAATAAGATCGCCTCTCATCCTTCTAAACTCCAGATCTCTTTTCTGATCTATCTTTCTCTCTCAACCCTGTTCTCCTGCCTTCTCCCCATAACACCTGACACCCTTACTAATCAAGAACTAATTCAATAAAAAATATATAGATTTCTACATATCTTCCATTCATTTTATCTAAGTACTGTCTATATCTCTCATCCCCCTCTCCCCCTGACTCTCAGTCTGAAGAAGGGTCTCGACCCGAAACATCACCTACTCCTTTTCTCCAGAGATACCGCCTGACCCGTTGAGTTACTCCAGCTTTTTGTGTCTGGATTCAGTCTAAACCAGCATCTGCAGTTCCTCCCGACACATCCATATATTTTTAAGTGTAGGAAGGAACTGCAGATGCTGGTTTACACCGAAGATAGACACAAAATGCTGGAGTAACTCAGCGGGACAGGCAGCGTCTCTGGTTAGGAATGGGTGATGCTTCAGTCTGAAGAAGGGTCTTGACCTGGACACGTCACCCATTCCTTCTCTCCAGAGATGCTGCCTGTCCCGCTGAGTTACTCTGGCATTTTAGAATAGAATAGAATGCCTTTTATTGTTCTTCAAACAGACAAGGTTTAAATGAAATTTCATTCCTACAGTCATGACATTACAAACAAAAACAAGACCCACACTTAACACAATTCACACAAACATCCATCACAGTGAATCTCCAACACCTCCTCACTGTGATGGAAGGCAATATCTCTTCCCTTTGTTCTTCTCCCGCGGTCCAGCAGTCCAACTGCAGCGTCGAGGCGACTGGGGCTCACGATGTTAAGCCCCGATGGCGGGCGTGGTAAGTCCCGCGGCCGAATAAGCCGCGCCGGGCGAGCCGCTGCCGTTAGGTGCCGCCGCCACATTTTGTGTCTATTATAGATTTTTAAGCACTTACTTGGGGGAATAAACTGGATAACGAGGAGTATGAGTCCGCCGAGCAGCAGCATGGAAGAGGTAGCGAACCGGCGAGGCGAGTTGTGCATCATCCACCAGGCTATGGTGTAGGCTACGATCTCACTGATGGCGGAGATTAAGCAGTTGAGGTACGGGTCTCCGTACATGTTGGGAGTGCCGAGCGTCAGCACAAAGTACCCAATGGATGTGATCATCCTGCGTCGAAACGGACAAGAGGTGAAAGGTCGTTCCCGTGTCTCCCTCCCGCAACTGACGGTCGGTCGCCCGATTTCCCAACTTGCAGTCGTAGAGTCAATAGACAATAGACAATAGGTGCAGGAGTAGGCCATTCGGCCCTTCGAGCCAGCACCGCCTTTCAATGTGATCATGGCTGATCATCCCCAATCAGTACCCCGTTCCTGCCTTCTCCCCATATCACCTGACTCCGCTATTTTTAAGAGCCCTATCTAGCTCTCTCTTGAAAGTATCCAGAGAACCTGCCTCCACCGCCCTCTGAGGCAGAGAATTCCACAGACTCACCACTCTCTGTGAGAAAAAGTGTTTCCTCGTCTCCGTTCTAAATGGCTTACTCCTTATTCTTAAACTGTGGCCCTGGTTCTGGACTCCCCCCAACATCGGGAACATGTTTCCTGCCTCGAGCATGTCCAAACCCTTAATAATCTTAGTACAATAGTACAATATAGCTGGCTCGAAGGGCCGAATGGCCTACTCCCCTACCCCTATTGTCTATTTACTACTATCCCACTCATTCGCAAAATAAATCAGAGACTTTAGACTTGAGAGATACAGCGCGGAAACAGGCCCTTCGGCCCTTCCATCGATGGCATCTACAGAGAGTGGTGGACGCTACCAGGTCCATCACGGGTACTGACCTCCCCACCATCGAAGGGATCTACAGGAGTCGCTGCCTCGATAAAGGCAGCCGACATGGTCAGAGACCCGCACCACCCTGGCCACGCTCTCATTTCACTCCTGCCATCGGGAAGCTGGTTCAGGAACCGGAAATCTGTGACCTCCAGATTGAAGACCAGATTCTTCCCTGCAACCATCAGGATCAGGAACACCATAAATACCAACTAAACACCAAAGAATACATTTTCCTGGCTGTACTGTGGGCCATTTTGCACTAATTGCGCTGTTTCTAATTGATTGATTGATTTTCTTTTGTTCATCTAGTTTAGAGACACAGCACGGAGGCAGGTCCTTCGGCCCACAAAGTCCGCGCCGACCAGCGATCCCTGCGTACTGACGCCATCCTACACACACTAGGGACAATTTGTAATTTTACCAAGCCAATTGACCTACAACCTGTACGTTATTGGAGTGCGGGAGGCAACCGGAGATCTCGGAGAAAACCCACGCAGGTCACGGGGAGAACGTACAAACTCCGTACAGACAGCACCTGTAGTCGGGATCGAACCCGGGGTCTCTGGATGTGGAGAGGCTGTGTCCACTAGTGGGTGAGTCTAGGACCAGAGGTCATAGCCTCAGTATTAAAAGACGTTCCTTTAGTTTAATTTAGTTTAGTTTAGAGATACAGTGCGGAAACAGGCCCTTCGGCCCACCGGGTCCGCGCCCACCAGCGATCGCCTGCTATCGTGGATCAACATTATCCTACACACACTAGGGACAATTTTTACATTTATACCAAGCCAATTAACCTACAAACCTGTACGTTTTTGGAGTGTGGGAAGAAACCGAAGATCTCGGAGAAAACCCACGCAGGTCACGGGGAGAACGTACAAACTCCGTACAGACAGCCACCCGTAGTCAGGATCGAACCCGGGTCTCTGACGCTGTGAGGCAGCAACTCTCCCGCTGCGCCACCGTGCTGCCCCTTATTGCGTTATCTATGAGTTGTGTGTTTACAGGCCTGTTATGCTGCTGTTAGTAAGAATTTCATTGTTCCATTGTGAGCGCTCATTAAACACCCCTAACTTGACTATTTTCACACTTGATGGTTTCAAGCAGGGAATTGCATTATTAATGAAAATCCTACGTTAAAATGCCAGCAATGTTACTTGTCATGCCAGACGATTACTCTCTAACTGCCTTTTACAAAGTGTAACGCCAGCATAGTCAATTATCCCATTATCCATTGTAGTGGAGTTGTCACATTATGAATTATGCATTGTAGTAGTGGATTATAACTTTTTCACAAACCTCTCAAAGTGCTCTCCAAAATGAATGTTGTGCTTGGCAAAGGTTAACATCCCAAAATATTCTCGAGGCAGATTAAAATCTACTTACGTACCAAAGTTCACATTAATAACGCTTCATGGAAATCATGTACAGTCTTTTCGCTGTCTGGATAGCACACAAGAAAAAAGCCTTTTCACTGTACCTCGGTACACGTGACAATAACAAACTAGACTTAACTGAACTGGCTCGAAGGGCCGAATGGCCTACTCCTGCACCTATTGTCTATTGTCTATTGAACTAAACTAAACCGCTCCATCCAAGACCACAAGAAATTGTGGACGCAGACCAGACCAGACCAGACCAGACCAGACCATCACACAAACCAACCTCCCTTCCATTGACTACATCTCCCTAGTGAGACCACACCTGGAGTATTGTGTGCAGTTTTGGTCCCCTAATTTGAGGAAGGACATTCTTGATATTGGGGGAGTGCAGCGTAGGTTTACAAGGTTAATTCCCGGGATGGCGGGACTGTCATTTGCTGAGAGAATGGAGCAGCTGGGCTTGTACACTCTAGAGTTTAGAAGGATGAGAGGGAATCTCATTGAAACACATAAGATTGTTAAGGGTTTGGAAACATGTTCCCGATGTTGGGGGAGTCCTGAACCAGGGGCCACAGTTTAAGAATAAGGGGTAAGCCATTTAGAACGGAGATGAGGAAACACTTTTTCTCACAGAGAGTGGTGAGTCTGTGGAATTCTCTGCCTCAGAGGGCGGTGGAGGCCGGTTCTCTGGATACTTCCAAGAGAGAGCTCTTAAAGATAGCGGAGTCAGGGGATATGGGGAGAAGGCAGGAACGGGGTACTGATTGTGGATGATCAGCCATGATCACATTGAATGGCGGTGCTGGCTCGAAAAGTCGAATGGCCTACTCCTGCACCTATTGTCTATTGTCTATCTGCACTTCTGGGCAAGATCGCCACTCACCACTTTACCTTAAACTAAACGTTATTCCCTTTATCCTGTATCTGTACACTGTGGACGACTCGATTGTAATCATGTATTGTCTTTTCACTGACTAGTTATCATGCAACAGAAAGCTTTTCACTGTACCTCGGTACACGTGACAATAATAGACCAAACTAAACTAAAACTACCTCTTCTCCCCTCTCCCATTAGGCAAAAGGTACAGAAGTGTGAAAACGCACACCTCCAGATTCAGGGACTGTTTCAATAGACAATCGACAATTGGTGCAGGAGTTGGCCATTCGCCCCTTCGAGCCAGCACCGCCATTCACTGTGATCATGGCTGATCATCCACAATCAGTACCCCGTTCCTGCCTTCTCCCCATATCCCCTGAATCCACTATCTTTAAGAGCCCTATCTAGCTCGCTCTTGAAAGCATCCAGAGAATTGGCCTCAACTGCCTTCCGAGGCAGAGAATTCCACAGACTCACAACTCACTGTGTGAAAAAGTTTTTCCTCATCTCCGTTCTAAATGGCCTACCCTTTATTTCTTCCCAGCTGTTATCATAACAATTCTATCAACAACTAGAGGGCGGACCTGAGCAACTATCTACCTCATCGTATTATCTTTTATGGGACTTTACTGCTCTTTACCTTAAACTAAACGTTATTCCCTTTATCCTGTATCTGTACACTGTGGACGACTCGATTGTAATCATGTATTGTCTTTTCACTGACTAGTTATCATGCAACAGAAAGCTTTTCACTGTACCTCGGTACACGTGACAATAATAGACCAAACTAAACTAAAACTAAAGTAAACTAAAATTATACTCAACTACAACTATTCTAAACTAAACTATACTAAATTAAAATTCAAATCAGAGTTTGATAATAATCCTAGAAACTGCAGATGCTGATTTATACCAAAGAAAGACGCAAAGTGCTGGAGTAACGCAGCGGGTCAGGCAGCATCTCTGGGGGAAGGGGATGCATAACATTTTGCGTCAGTTCGGGTCGAAAGAAGGGGCCTGACCCGAAACGTCATCTATCCATGTTCTCCAGAGATGCTGCCTGACCCGCTGAGTTACTCCAGCGCTCTGTGAAACGTCACCTATCCATGTTCTCCACAGATGCTGCCTGACCCGCTGAGTCACTCCAGCACTCTGTGTCTGTCTATGATAATATTCCCTTCAACCTAGGTGTCACTGTCATAAATGGTCACAGCTCAGACATCGAGGCGAGTATAGACAGCTACATCCAGGTTGCAAAGCCATGCAGAGTCTCAGCGAGACCTTCTTCCCACTCTGCTCACGCCCCTTTACCACCAACACCAACATCCCATGTCCCCTGATACTGCGCTTGATGTCTACTTGTACCTCTCATGTAGAACCAGACCCCTCGGCAAAACATCCTCCGTTAGTTTCTCAAGAATATTCTATTGAGTCTTTAGACCTTTAGACCTTAGAGATCCAGCGCAGAAACGGGTCTTAGAAACATAGAAACATAGAAACATAGACAATAGGTGCAGGAGTAGGCCATTCGGCCCTTCGAGCCTGCACCGCCATTCAATATGATCATGGCTGATCATCCAACTCAGTATCCTGTACCTGCCTTCTCTCCATACCCCCTGATCCCTTTAGCCACAAGGGCCACATCTAACTCCCTCTTAAATATAGCCAATGAACTGGCCTCAACTACCTTCTGTGGCAGAGAGTTCCAGAGATTCACCACTCTCTGTGTGAAAAAAGTTTTTCTCATCTCGGTCCTAAAGGATTTCCCCTCTATCCTTAAGCTGTGACTCCTTGTCCTGGACTTCCACAACATCGGGAACAATCTTCCTGCATCTAACCTGTCCAACCCCTTAAGAATTTTGTAAGTTTCTATAAGATCCCCCCTCAATCTCCTAAATTCTAGCGAGTACAAGCCGAGTCTATCCAGTCCTTCTTCATATGAAAGTCCTGACATCCCAGGAATCAGTCTGGTGAACCTTCTCTGCACTCCCTCTATGGCAAGAATGTCCTTCCTCAGATTTGGAGACCAAAACTGTACGCAATACTCCAGGTGTGGTCTCACCAAGACCCTGTACAACTGCAGTAGAACCTCCCTGCTCCTATACTCAAATTCTTTTGCTATGAATGCTAACATACCATTCGCTTTCTTCACTGCCTGCTGCACCTGCATGCCTACTTTCAATGATTGGTGTACCATGACACCCAGGTCTCGTTGCATCTCCCCTTTTCCTAATCGGCCACCATTTAGATAATAGTCTGCTTTCCTGTTTTTGCCACCAAAGTGGATAACCTCACATTTATCCACATTATACTGCATCTGCCATGCATTTGCCCACTCACCCAGCCTATCCAAGTCACCTTGCAGCCTCCTAGCATCCTCCTCACAGCTAACACTGCCCCCCAGCTTCGTGTCATCCGCAAACTTGGAGATGTTGCATTCAATTCCCTCGTCCAAATCATTAATATATATTGTAAATAGCTGGGGTCCCAGCACTGAGCCTTGCGGTACCCCACTAGTCACTGCCTGCCATTCTGAAAAGGACCCGTTTACTCCTACTCTTTGCTTCCTGTTTGCCAGCCAGTTCTCTATCCACATCAATACTGAACCCCCAATACTGTGTGCTTTAAGTTTGTATACTAATCTCTTATGTGGGACCTTGTCAAAAGCCTTCTGAAAGTCCAGATATAACACATCCACAGGTTCTCCCCTATCCACTCTATTAGTTACATCCTCGAAAAATTCTATAAGATTCGTCAGACATGATTTACTTTTCGTAAATCCATGCTGACTTTGTCCAATGATTTCACCACTTTCCAAATGTGCTGCTATCCCATCTTTAATAACTGACTCTAGCAGTTTCCCCACTACCGATGTAAGACTAACTGGTCTGTAATTCCCCGTTTTCTCTCTCCCTCCCTTTTTAAAAAGTGGGGTTACATTAGCTACCCTCCAATCCTCAGGAACTACTCCAGAATCTAAAGAGTTTTGAAAAATTATCACTAATGCATCCACTATTTCTGGGGCTACTTCCTTAAGTACTCTGGGATGCAGCCTATCTGGCCCTGGGGATTTATCGGCCTTTAATCCATTCAATTTACCTAACACCACTTCTTGGCTCACCTGGATTTCACTCAGTTCCTCCATCTCCTTTGACCCGCGGCCCCCTGCTATTTCCGGCAGATTATTTATGTCTTCCTTAGTGAAGACGGAACCAAAGTGCTTATTCAATTGATCCGCCATGTCCTTGTTCCCCATGATCAATTCACCTGTTTCTGACTGCAAGGGACCTACATTTGTTTTAACTAATCTCTTTCTCTTCACATATCTATAAAAACGTTTGCAGTCAGTTTTAATGTTCCCTGCCAGTTTTCTTTCATAATCTATTTTCCCTTTCCTAATTAAGCCCTTTGTCCTCCTCTGCTGGTCTCTGAATTTCTCCCAGTCCTCTGGTCGGCTGCTTTTTCTGGGTAATTTGTACGCTTTATCTTTTGCTTTGATACTATCCCTGATTTCTCTTGTTATCCACAGATGCACTACCTTCCCTGATTTATTCTTTTGCCAAACTGGAATGAACAATTTTTGTAGTTCATCCATGCCGTCTTTAAATGCCTTCCATTGCATATCCACCGTCAACCCTTTAAGAATTAATCGCCAGTCAATCTTGGCCAATTCACGTCTCATACCCTCAAAGTTACCTTTCTTTAAGTTCAGAACCATTGTTTCTGAATTAACCATGTCACTCTCCATCCTAATGAAGAACTCAACCATATTATGGTCACTCTTGCCCAAGGGGCCACGTACAACAAGACTGTTAACTAACCCTTCCTCATTACTCAATACCCAGTCTAGAATAGCCTGCTCTCTCGTTGGTTCCTCTACACGTTGGTTTAGAAAACTATCCCGCATACATTCCAAGAAATCCTCTTCCTCAGCACCCCTGCCAATTTGATTCACCCAATCTATATGTAGATTGAAGTAACCCATTATAACTGTTTTACCTTTGTTGCACGCATTTCTAATTTCCGGTTTGATGTCATCCCCAACTTCACTACTACTGTTAGGTGGCCTGTACACAACACCCACTGGCGTTTTCTGCCCCTTAGTGTTTCGCAGCTCTACCCATATCGATTCCACATCCTCCAAGCTAATGTCCTTCCTTTCCATTCCGTTAATCTCCTCTCTAACCAGCAACGCTACCCCACCTCCTTTTTCTTTCTGTCTATCCCTCCTGAATATTGAATATCCCTGGATGTTCAGCTCCCAGCCTTGGTCACCCTGGAGCCATGTCTCCGTGATCCCAACTATATCATAATCATTAATTGCTATCTGCACGTTCAACTCATCCACCTTATTACGAATGCTCCTTGCATTGAGACACAAAGCCTTCAGGCTTGTTTTTACAACGCTCTTACCCCTTATACAATTATGTTGAAAAGTGGCCCTGTTTGATTTTTGCCCTGGATTTGTCTGCCTGCCACTTTTACTTTTCACCTTGCTACCTATTGCTTTTACCCCCATTTTACACCCCTCTGTCTCTCTGCTCACCCATTTAAGAAACCCACCACCTCTTATTCTCTGTTTATTATTTTTTTCTTCTTTCCCCCCTACATGTTGGGTCTGAGTGCTTCCCTTCTCTGCCTCCTGCCTCACACACTGTCTACTAGCTTTCTCTATTTGAGTCCCTCCCCCCAACCGTTCTAGTTTAAAGTCTCCGCAGTAGCCTTTGCAAATCTCCCCGCCAGGATATTGGTGTTCCTCGGGTTCAAGTGCAACCCATCCTTTTTGTACAGGTCACACCTTCCACAAAAGAGGTCCCAATGATCCAGAAATTTGAATCCCTGCCTTCTGCACCAGTCCTTCAGCCACGCATTTATCCTCCACCTCGCTCCATTCCTACTCTCACTGTCGCGTGGTACAGGCAGTATTCCCGAGATTGTTACCTTTGCGGTACACCTGACTATAATAAGCCTAACCTCTGATATAGACAAAAATGCTGGAGAAACTCAGCGGGTGAGGCAGCATCTATGGAGCGAAGGAAATAGGCAACGTTTCGGGCCTGAAACCCTTCTTCTTCAGAAACCCTTCTTCTTCCGAAGAAGGGTTTCAGAAGAAGAAAGGTTTCCGTCTGAAGAAGGATTTTAGCCCATAACATTGCCTATTCCCTTCGCTCCATAGATGCTGCCTCACCCGCTGAGTTTCTCCAGCATTTTTGTCTGCCTTTGATTTTCCAGCATCTGCAGTTCCTTCTTCAACATAACCTCTGATATACTTGAGTTTGGCTTAACTATATTTATGTCTGGTATTAACTGTTTAATTGGATGGCATGCAGAAGAAAGATTGTCACTGTATCTCAGTCTGTGTGACAATAATAAGCTTGAACCTAAGCAGAGACCTTCAGAACATTTTGTTCCCCAAACATGGTGAAAGTAATAGTCCTTGACGATTATTTTGTCCTCTGGTTGTTGAAAGATATTTCGCCGTACGGCGCTGCATGTCTCAATCTGTATCTGGTCGCACATTCTCCACTGTGTTTAGCATGTCTGTGTATTTCTAAAGTCAATAGACAATAGGCAATAGGTGCAAGAGTAGGCCATTCGGCCCTTCGAGCCAGCACCGCCATTCAATGTGATCATGGCTGATCATCCCCAATCAGTACCCCGTTCCTGCCTTCTCCGCATATTCCCTGACTCCGCTATTTTTAAGAGCCCTATCTAGCTCTCTCTTGAAAGCATCCAGAGAACCGGCCTCCACCGCCCTCTGAGGCAGACAATTCCACAGACTCACCACTCTCTGTGAGAAAAAGTGTTTCCTCGTCTCCGTTCTAAATGGCTTACCCCTTATTCTTAAACTGTGGCCCCTGGTTCTGGACTCCCCCAACATCGGTAACATGTTTCCTGCCTCTAGCGGGTATAAAGCCTTAACAATTTTATATGTTTCAATGAGATGCCCTCTCATCCTTCTAAACTCCAGAGTGTACAAGTCCAGCTGCTGCATTCTCTCAGCATATGACAGTCCAGCCATCCCGGGAATTAACCTTGTAAACCTACGCTGCACTCCCTCAATAGCAAGAATGTCCTTCCTCAAATTAGGGGACCAAAACTGCACACAATACTCCAGGTGTGGTCTCAATAGGGCGCTGTACAACTGCAGAAGGACCTCTTTGCTCCTATATTCGACTCCTCTTGTTATAAAGGCCAACATGCCATTCGCTTTCTTCACTGCCTGCTGTACCTGCATGCTTACTTTCATAGACTGATGTACAAGGACCCCCAGATCCTGCTGTACTTCCCCTTTTCCCAACTTGACGCCATTTAGATAGTAATCTGCCTTCCTGTTTTTGCTACGAAAGCGGATAACCTCACATTTATCCGCATTAAACTTCATCTGCCATGCATCTGCCCACTCCCCCAACCTGTCCAAGTCACCCTGCATTCCCACAGCATCCTCCTCACAGTTCACACTGCCACCCAGCTTTGTGTCATCTGCAAATTTGCTAATGTTACTTTGAATCCTTTCATCCAAATCATTGATGCATATTTATAAATTACTCATGATTTCTTTTGCAAACCGCTCTGCTGCAAACCTGCGCAGTTTGCAACGCTGTTCTGTTGCGTGCGTGGCCGCGTTAGTTTGAAGATGCAACGAATGGTGCATTCAATGCATTGCTTCAGCGGGCTACGCTTCGGGTCGGGGCTCTTCCTCAGACTGATCGTGGCAGGGGGAGAGAAAGCTGGGGGAGAGGTGGGAACTGGAGAGTGATAGGTGGATACAGGTGAGGGGAGGGGGAGTTGTCGACTGGCAGGTGGGTGGACAAAGGCCAGAGATGAAAAGTGTACGCACTAGGGTGGGGCATAGAAAAAGTGGTGATATCAAAAGGGGGTTGTTACCTAAAGTTATAGAGTTCACTGTTTAATTTCAATGGGTTGCCACGCTACCCAAGTGGAATATGAGGTTCATAGTTTAGTTTAGTTTAGAGATACAGCGCAGAAACAAGGCCTTCGGCCCACCGAGTCCGTGCCGACCCGCGATCCCCGCACATTAACGCTATCCTACACAGATTAGCGACAGTTTTACCATTTTTTACAGAACCTAATTTAACCTACAAACGTGGACGTCTTCGGAGTGTGGGAGGAAACCAGGGATCCCGGGGAGAACCCACGCAGGTCACGGGGAGAACGTACAAACTCCGTACAGGCAGCACCCGTAGTCAGGATCAAACCCGGGTCTCTGGCGCTGTGAGGCAGCAACTCTACTGCTGCACCACCGTGCCGTCCAATGTGTTTCTCCAGTTCCCACCCAAACCACCCCCTCCCCTGGGCACTTTCCCTTGCAACCGCAGGAGATGCCACACTTGTCGCTTTACCTCCCCCCTCGACTCCATTCAAGGACCCAAGCAGTCGTTCTAGGTGCGACAGAGGTTCACCTGCATCTCCTCCAACCTCATCTAATTCAAGTTCAAGATCTACTGCTCTAGATTTCAGCTGATCTATATCGGTGAGACCAAGCGTAGGCTTGGCGATCGTTTCGCCGAACACCTCCGCTCGGTCCGCATTAACCAACCTGATCTCCCTGTGGCTCAGCACTTCAACTCCCCCTCCCATTCCGAATCCGACCTCTCTGTCCTGGGCCTCCTCCATGGCCAGAGTGAGCACCACCGGAAACTGGAGGAGCAGCGCCTCATATTCCGCTTGGGCAGTCTGCACCCTAGCGGCATAAACATTGACTTCTCCAATTTCCGGTAGCCCTTGCTGTCTCCTCCCCTTCTCAGCTCTCCCTCAGCCCTCTGGCTCCTCCTCTTTCTTTCTTCTTCCCGCCCCCCCCCCCCCCACCCTACATCAGTCTGAAGAAGGGTTTCGGCCCGAAACGTTGCCTATTTCCTTCGCTCCATAAATGCTGCTGCACCCGCTGAGTTTCTCCAGCATTTTTGTGTACCTTCGTGTTTCTCCAGTTTGCGCGTGGGCCTTACTCTGGCAATGGAGGAGGCCCAGGACAGAAAGGTCAGTGCAGGTAGACACAAAATGCTGGAGTAAAAGGCCTGTTCCACTTAGGCAATTTCTTCGGCGACTTCCGGCGACTGTCACAGTCGTAGCAGGTAGCCGAAAAATCGGCGGCTGGACCCCCCCCTACGACAAGCTACGACAACCTACCACCTAGTCGGCGGCAAGCTACCGACAACTGGCGACCCATTGGGACGTCCACCTACGACAACCTACGTCCACCCGCGACAAGCTACGACAAGCAACGACCCTGTCGGCGCAAATGAAGACAACTGAAGATAATTCAGTCGTCGGTTGACGTAGGTAGTCGCCAATGGAATTCACCCAAGTCAGCACCCGGCGACAAGCTACGTCACCTGGCGACAACCTACGACAGCACCTACTACAGGAGTAGACAGTCCACTGTCGCTGAAAATGTTTGAAAATTTTGAACAACCAGCGGTATGAACATTGACTTCTCCAATTTCAGGTAGTCCTTGCTTTCTCCCTCCTTCCCCTCCTCTTCCCAGCTCTCCCACAGCCCACTGTCTCCGCCTTTTCCTTTCTTCTTCCCGCCCCCCCCACCCCCACATCAGTCTGAAGAAGGGTCTCGTCCCGAAATGTCACCTATTCCGTCGCTCCATAGATGCTGCCTCACCCGCTGAGTTTCTCCAGCATTTTTGTCTACCTTTGATTTTTCCAGCATCTGCAGTTCCTTCTTAAACATAGAAACATAGAAACATAGAAAATAGGTACAGGAGTAGGCCATTCGGCCCTTCGAGCCTGCACCGCCATTCAATATGATCATGGCTGATCATCCAACTCAGTGTCCTGTACCTGCCTTCTCTCCATACCCCCTGATCCCTTTAGCCACAAGGGCCACATCTAACTCCCTCTTAAATATAGCCAATGAACTGGCCTCAACTACCTTCTGTGGCAGAGAATTCCACAGATTCACCACTCGCTGTGTGAAAAATGATTTTCTCATCTCGACACCCAAACATGGCTTCATTCATAATCTCCTCAAAGTCGCTCAACATATATCTCGCTGATCGCCACTACCATAACAAGTGATACAGTTTTGACCATGATGCATTATGCTGAGAGCTCTTTGCGACTTGTGTCCCTACTCACCACACAAAGAAACATAGAATAGTGACATTCCGTATATTTGAAGTTTTAACCAAATCCAAGAAACTATATGGATGCTTTTGGTTATCTGAGGAATTGAGAAGCTAAAAGAAAGCATAAAAAAACAAATGAAAATTCAACAGCAGGCACACATTTCTGTTATGACGGTGCTTACTAACTGGATAATTGTGTTTCGTTAGACTTTAGAGATACGGCAGGGAAACAGGCCCTTCGGCCCACCGAGTCCTTGCCGACCAGCAATCACCCCGTACACCAACACTGCCCTACACACAATTTTTACAGAAGCCAATTAACCTACAAAACCTGCACGTCTGTGGAGTGTGGGAGGAAACCGGAGCACCCGGAGAAAACCCACACAGGTCACGGGGAGAACGTACAAACTCCGTACAGACAGCACCCGTAGTCAGGAAGGAACCCGGGTCTCTCTGGCGCTGTGAGGCAGCAACTCCACCCGCTGCGCCACCGATCCGCCCCCATGTTCTTTTGTCAATATGTTCCACTATTATCAATGATATTGAAAGGTTTGCTTGGACTAAAAATAGGGACATAAGAACATTTTAAAAGAACATTTAAAGTTAACAACCTCAAAGTTAAGAACCTGCTTCAGAGGGCGGTGGAGGCAGGTTCTCTGGATGCTTTCAAGAGAGAGCTAGATAGGGTTCTTGAAGATAGCGGAGTCAGGGGATATGGGGAGAAGGCAGGAACGGGGTACTGATTGGGGATGATCAGCCATGATCACATTGAATGGCGGTGCTGGCTCGAAGGGCCGAATGGCCTACTCCTGCACCTATTGTCTATTGTCTATTGTCTATAAAAGCCCTAAAGTAATTTCATAATACTCAGTCACGGTGCCACAGTAGTTAATCACAAATCAGAAGGCAATGCTAGTGTATGGACTTAGGCACGGATAGGGGAGACAGTCAGAACCTTTTTCCCAGCATGGAAATGCCAAGAACTAAAGGGCCTGTCCCACTTTCACGAGGTAATTCACGAATTCTCCCGAGTTTTCCCCTCGATTCAAACTCGCAGAATGTTCGTAACGAGTCCGTAGGAGTTGGTAGATATATTGTAGCGGCTCGTTATGCCAGCCGTAGGTACTCGGGGCATCAGGTAAGTCGGGACGGTTTTTCCAGCCCGGTAAAAAATGTCCACGAGTAAATAAAATGGTCGGGATGAAAGAAATTGCAACTTTTACTCGTAAGGAGGGCGTCGAAATAGTCGTGGGAATTCGTAGACATACTCGCAGGAGTTCGTGAACATAGGACAAAGGTCGTAGGAGTTCGTAGATTGCCACCATCTTGTTTTAAAAAAAAATTTTAGGTCCTTTAAACTCGGCAGAGGTTTTGAATTAAGTCGTGAAAGTCGGGGAGCAAAATTTAAAGGAGATGTGCGGGGCATTTTCTTTTTGCAGAGAGAGGTGGGTGCCTGGAACGCGCTGCCAGGGGTGGTGGTGGAGGCAGATACGATAGTGGCGTTTAAGAGGCTTTCAGACAGGTACATGGATATTCAGGGAACGGAGGCGTATGGATCACGTGCAGGCATAGGAGATTAGATTAATGTGGTGTTACGTTCGGCACGGACATTGTCGGCTTGAGAGACTGTTCCTGTGCCGTGCTGTTCTATGTAGAAACAAGAAACTGCCGATGCTGGTTTACACAAAAGGACACACAGTGCTGGAGTAACTCAGCGGGTCAGGCAGCATCTGTGGAGAACATGGATAGGTGACGTTTCACAGAGTGCTGGAGTAACTCAGCGGGTCAGGCAGCATCTGTGGAGACCATGGATAGGTGACGTTTCCCAGAGTGCTGGAGTAACTCAGCGGGTCAGGCAGCATCTGTGGAGAACATGGATAGGTGACGTTTCACAGAGTGCTGGAGTAACTCAGCGGGTCAGGCAGCATCTGTGGAGAACATGGATAGGTGACGTTTCACAGTGCTGGAGTAACTCGGCGGGTCAGGCAGCATCTGTGGAGCGAAGGAAATGGGCAAACTTTCGGGCCGAAACCCTGAAGGAAATAGGCAACGTTTCGGGCCGAAACCCGGAAGGGTTTCGGGCCGAAACGTTGCCTATTTCCTTCGCTCTATAGATGCTGCCGGAACATGGATAGGTGACGTTTCACAGAGTGCTGGAGTAACTCAGCGGGTCAGGCAGCATCTGTGGAGAACATGGATAGGTGACGTTTCACAGAGTGCTGGAGTAACTCAGTGGGTCAGGCAGCATCTGTGGAGAACATGGATAGGTGACGTTTCACAGAGTGCTGGACCCGCTGAGTTACTCCAGCACTCTGTGCCCAGCACTGTTCTGTGTTCTATGTTCAAATTCAAGGAAAGGTTGTGTCTTGTAAAAATGTTACTTTTTACAAGTGCTAATGATATGGGTGAACTGGGGATGGGACTGGACTTTGCTGCCTTCCCCCACAGTGGGGGGGATGTTTTTATGTTTATTGTTAAATTCTTTAATGTTATCTTTATCTGTGTGCTGCATGGCAAGTCAAATTTCACTACACCAATTGGTGTACGTGACAATAAATGTTTCTAAGTTTCTAAATATGAAATGGGGTTTTTAATACGGCAGTCTACGTAACCTATTAGGCTAGTTTCTGATTTGAAATCTCTTTTCTTTGTTTCTGGCCCGATTGTAACCAGGTATAGTATTATCATCACCAGTTCACACAAGTTCTATCCTGTACACTAGGGGGCATTTTTCAGAGGCCCAACTAACTTACAAACCTGTACGTCTTTGGAGTGTGGGAGGAAACCGAAGCACCCGGAGAAAAACCCACGCAGGTCACGGGGAGAAAACGTGCAAACTCCATACAGACAGCACCCGCAGTCAGGATCGAACCCGGGTCTCTGGCGCTGTGAGGCCTACCCTTGCACCACCGTGCTGCCCTGACAGATGGAGGCCATTCAGCCCATCAGCCCAGTGCTAGATTCCCAGTTGTTTCTACTTCCCCTTGCCTCTCCCCTGAATCAGTTCTAGGAACAGGCGGGAGGTACGGTGGTGCAGTGTCAGAGTTGCTACCTTACAGCTCCTACGACGTACAGGTTTGTAGGTTAATTGGCTTAGTATAAATGTAAACTGTCCCCCAGTGTGTGTAGGATAGTGTTAGTGTGCGGGGATCGCTGGTCGGCGCGGACTCGGTGTGGCCGAAGGACCTGTTTCCGCGCTGTATCTCTAAACTAAACTAAACTAAACTAATGCAGGAACAATATGTAGGTCCCTTGCAGTCAGAAACAGGTGAATTGATCATGGGGAACAAGGATATGGCGGACCAATTGAATAACTACTTTGGTTCCGTCTTCACTAAGGAAGACATAAATAATCTGCCAGAAATAGCAGGGGGCCGCGGGTCAAAGGAGATGGAGGAACTGAGTGAAATGCAGGTTAGTCGGGAAGTGGTGTTGGGTAAATTGAATGGATTAAAGGCCGATAAATCACCAGGGCCAGATAGGCTGCATCCCAGAGTACTTAAGGAAGTAGCTCCAGAAATAGTGGATGCATTAGTGATAATTTTTCAAAACTCTTTAGATTCTGGAGTAGTTCCTGAGGATTGGAGGGTAGCAAACGTAACCCCACTTTTTAAGAAGGGAGGGAGAGAGAAAACGGGGAATTACAGACCAGTTAGTCTAACATCGGTAGTGGGGAAACTGCTAGAGTCAGTTATTAAAGATGGGATAGCAGCACATTTGGAAAGTGGTGAAATCATTGGACAAAGTCAGCATGGATTTATGAAAGGTAAATCATGTCTGACGAATCTTATAGAATTTTTCAAGGATGTAACTAGTAGAGTGGATAAGGGAGAACCAGTGGATGTGTTGTATCTGGACTTTCAGAAGGCTTTCGACAAGGTCCCACATAAGAGATTAGTATACAAACTTAAAGCACATGGTATTGGGGGTTCAGTATTGATGAGGATAGAGAACTGGCTGGCAAACAGGAAGCAAAGAGTAGGAGTAAACGGGTCCTTTTCACAATGGCAGGCAGTGACTAGTGGGGTACCGCAAGGCTCAGTGCTGGGACCCCAGCTATTTACAATTTATATTAATGAGCTGGATGAGGGAATTGAAGGCAACATCTCCAAGTTTGCGGATGACACTAAGCTGGGGGGCAGTGTTAGCTGTGAGGAGGATGCTAGGAGACTGCAAGGTGACTTGGATAGGCTGGGTGAGTGGGCAAATGTTTGGCAGATGCAGTATAATGTGGATAAATGTGAGGTTATCCACTTTGGTGGCAAAAACAGGAAAGCAGACTATTATCTAAATGGTGGCCGATTACGAAAAGGGGAGATGCAGCGAGACCTGGGTGTCATGGTACACCAGTCATTGAAAGTAGGCATGCAGGTGCAGCAGGCAGTGAAGAAAGCGAATGGTATGTTAGCTTTCATAGCAAAAGGATTTGAGTATAGGAGCAGGGAGGTTCTACTGCAGTAGTACAGGGTCTTGGTGAGACCACACCTGGAGTATTGCGTACAGTTTTGGTCTCCAAATCTGAGGAAGGACATTATAGCCATAGAGGGAGTGCAGAGAAGGTTCACCAGACTGATTCCTGGGATGTCAGGACTTTCATATGAAGAAAGACTGGATAGACTTGGCTTATACTCGCTAGAATTTAGGAGATTGAGAGGGGATCTTATAGAAACGTACAAAATTCTTATGGGGTTGGACAGGCTAGATGCAGGAAGATTGTTCCCGATGTTGGGGAAGTCCAGGACAAGGGGTCACAGCTTTAGGATAAGGGGGAAATCCTTTAAGACCGAGATGAGAAAAACATTTTTCACACAGAGAGTGGTGAATCTCTGGAACTCTCTGCCACAGAGGGTAGTTGAGGCCAGTTCATTGGCTATATTTAAGAGGGAGTTAGATGTGGCCCTTGTGGCTAAAGGGATCAGGGGGTATGGTGAGAAGGCAGGTATGGGATACTGAGTTGGATGATCAGCCATGATCATATTGAATGGCGGTGCAGACTAGAAGGGCCGAATGGCCTACTCCTGCACCTATTTTCTATGTATCTATGTATCTAATACATTAGGGGCGATTTTCTTTCTTCCACTTGTAATGAAGTCATGTTAGTCTCTTGTTCTGAAGATACACCAGTGCTCGATTAGACTTTAGACTTTTAGAGATACAGCGCGGAAACAGGCCCCTCAGCGCACCGAGTCCGCGCCGACCAGCGATCCCCGCACACTAACACTATCCTACACACACTTGGGACAATTTTCAATATACAGAAGCCAATTAACCTGCACTCCGGTACGTCTTTGGAGTGCGGGAGGAAACCGGAGCACCCGGAATAAACCCACGCAGGTCACGGGGAGAACGTGCAAACTCCGTACAGACAGCGCCCGTAGTCAGGATGGAACCCGGGTCTGTGGCGCAGTGAGGCAGCGACTCTACCGCTACGCCACCGTCCTGTCCAAGTGACAGTGCGGTGTGTTTATAACCATGTATGATAGATAGCAAGGACTGAAGGTGCAATAATTACCGTATCATCACGTGAATTGGCGATCTCAAATATCACGCCAACGTGAGTTATGCCGTTTTTTTCAGCGAAGCCTTGAACGATTTTTTCTGCTTCTTTCACCTGACCTTGAGCGATGAGCCATCTGGGTGACTCCGGTATAAGCCTGATTTAAAATACAATAACAACACAAATAGAAGTCAAACTCACACTGCCTATCAGAATAACTCTGTGTACCACCATAACTAAACCTCCACCAAGCTTGGAGTTAAGCCCCTGTCCCACTGTACGAAGTAATTCACGAGTTCTCCCGAGTTTGCCCTGATTCGAACTCGGAGATTTAGGGTAATGGCCGCTCGTAGGTACTCAGGGCTCTCGTGGACATTTTTCAACATGTTGAAAAATCTTTACGAGTATTCACGAGCTTACCGCGTTTCCCGAGTACCTGCCGTTAGCGTTACGAGCCGCTAAGAGACGTCCCCGAGCTCCGACGTACCCGCTACGTACATTCTACGTGCTTACCACGAGTTTGATTTTTTTTTTTACTCGGGAGAGCTCTTGGGTAAACGGGTATAATGGGACAGGCCCTTTAGTGAGTCAGACAGCACGGAAACAGGCCCTTCAGCCCAACTCATCGATACTGAACAATAGTATTGAAACATATAAGATTATTAAGGAATTTGACACGCTAGAGGCAGGAAACATGTTCCCAATGTTGGGGGAGTCAAGAACCAGGGGCCACAGTTTAAGAATAAGGGGTAATAAGAGTTGTGAATCTGTGGAATTCCCTGTCTCAGAAGGCGGTGCAGGCCAATTCTCTGGATGCTTTCAAGAGGGAGTTCGATAGGGCTCTTAAAGTTAGCGGAGTCGAGGGATATGGTGAGAAGGCAGGAACGGGGTACTGATTGTGGATGATCAGCCATGATCACATTGAATGGCGGTGCTAGCTCGAAGGGCCGAATGGCGTATTCCTGCACCTATTGTCTATTGTCTATTGTCTAATATGCCTCATCTACGCTAGTCTTACCTGCCCACATTTGGCCCTTCTCTCTAAACCTGTCAAGGTTTAAAGGTGAAACTGATTGTGGACTTTGGAAGAGGAAAGATGAGGACCCACAATCCTGTTTATATCAACGGGACGATGGTGTAGAGGGTCAAAAACTTCAAATTCCTGGGCGTGCATATTTCTGAAGATCTTTCCTGGTCCCAGCACACTGATGCAGTTATAAAGAAAGCACATCAGCGCCTCTACTTCCTGAGAAGATTACGGAGAGTCGGTTTGTCAAGGAGGACTCTCTCTAACTTCTACAGGTGCACAGTAGAGAGCATGCTGACCGGCTGCATCGTGGCTTGGTTCGGCAACTTGAGCGCCCTGGAGAGGAAAAGACTACAAAGAGTAGTAAACACTGCCCAGTCCATCATCGGCTCTGACCTCCCCACCGTCGAAGGGATCTATCGTAGTCACTGCCTCAAAAAGGCTGTGAACATCATCAGAGACCCACACCATCCTGGCCACACACTCATTTCACCACTGCCATCGGGTAGAAGGTACAGGGGCCTGAAACTGTAACGTCCAGGTTCAGGAACAGCTTCTTCCCTACAGCCATCAGGCTACTAAACACGACAACCTCAAATATGCTCTGATCTACATAGACAATAGACAATAGACAATAGACAATAGACAATAGGTGCAGGAGTAGGCCATTCGGCCCTTCGAGCCAGCACCGCCATACAATGTGATCATGGCTGATCATCCCCAATCAGTACCCCGTTCCTGCCTTCTCCCCATATCCCCTGACTCCACTATCTTTAAGAGCCCTATCTAGCTCTCTCTTGAAAGCATCCAGAGAACCGGCCTCCACCGCCCTCTGAGGCAGAGAATTCCACAGACTCACCACTCTCTGTGAGAAAAAGTGTTTCCTCGTCTCCGTTCTAAACGGGTGCTGTCGTAGGTTGTCGCTGGGTGCTGACTTTGGTGAATTCCATTGGCGACTACCTACGTCAACCGGTGACTGGTACCGGCGACTGAATTGTCCAACCTTGTCGTAGCTTGTCGCGGGTGGACGTAGGTTGTCGTAGGTGTGGTCGTAGGTGGACGTCCTAATGGGTCGCTGGTTGGCGGTAGCTTGCTGTAGCTTGACGTCGACTAGGTGGGAGGTTGTCGTAGACATTGTCGTAGTGGGCGGTGGGGGGGGGGAGGTCCATTCGCCGGTTTTTCGGCGACCTGCTACGACTGTGACAGTCGCCGGCAGTCGCCGAAAAAAATCGCCTAAGTGGGACGGGCCCATTTGTGTTTAGCTGAGGATTCCAGCATCTGCAGTCTCTTGATTCTCCAGTCTTGTCTCCGTACATTTGTAAATATCCATAATGATTTGAATTCCCGGCAAATCCCTGCTTAAACACGGATCGGACGGGTTCAGAGAGACATGGGCCAAACGCAGGCAGGTGGGACGAGTGCAGATGGGGCGTGTTGGTCGGCGTGGACGAGTTCGTATGTTCATGAGTTCGAGGAGCAGGATTAGGCCATTCGGCCCATCAGGTCTACTTTGCCATTCAATCATGGCTGATCTATCTATTCAGCACCCCAGGCGGAGCTCAACCAAGTACTGTCCCACCAGCGGACACGAGTCCAGAGCCACAGTCAGTGGTAGAGAGGAAGATGGAAGGAAAAAAGCAGAATGGAGCAGTCACTGGCTGTGGCTGAAGAGAAAAGATGGTGTCTGGGCTGCCAGGTGACCATCTAGAGGCTAACCATAAGACACACACCCAGGGCTGATCACCCTGCGGTGGGCCTGCCTCCACTGAGGGTGTCTTGTGATAAAAGGCCGAAACACCCAGTGATATTGAGGTACACAACTGAAGATGTGTCTGATTGGTAGCAAAATCATCGAGTAACATCCAGCCCTACTAATCAATATCCTCCCAACCCCATTCTCCTGCCTTCTCCCCAGAACCGATGACACCCGTACTGATCAAGAATCTATCTATCTCTGCCTTAAAAATATCCACTGACTTGGCCTCCACAGCCGTCTGTAGCAATGAGTTCCACAGATTCACCACCCTCTGACCAAAGCTGGTCCCAGGAGCCTAGTTCCACGCTGTGTGACTCTAATCGACTGTGCTCTAGGAAATATAACCCCAGCTTCTCCAGCCCACTATTAATAACAGCCCAGAAATATGAACTCACCACCAAAAGGGAATGTACAAGATTTCCGGGAGTGTCAACGCAAGGAGTAACATCCTCCAGGCTCGGATATAATAGGCAAAGAGCGGCAGAATAATGTAGCCCACGGCATAAAACATGCAGACACCCAGCGTGGAGTAAGCGATCCTCTCAGCTTTACCAAGGAGTTCCGTTCCTGGAGAGAGAGGGAGACACAGAGAGAGGGACAGAGAGAGAGAGAGAGAGAGAGAGAGACAGAGACAGAGAGACAGAGACAGAGACAGAGACAGACAGAGAGAGAGATCGAGAGACAGAGGCAGACAGAGGCAGACAGAGGCAGACAGAGAGGCAGACAGAGGCAGAGAGACAGACATACAGACAGACAGACAGACAGACAGACAGAGAGAGAGAGAGAGAGAGAGAGAGAGAGAGAGAGAGAGAGAGAGAGAGAGAGAGAGAGAGAGAGAGGGAGACACAGAGAGAGGGACAGAGAGACAAAGAGAGGGAGAGAGAGAGGGAGAGAGAGAGAGAGAGAGAGAGAGAGAGAGAGAGAGAGAGAGAGAGGGAGAGAGAGGGAGAGAGAGGGAGAGAGAGGGAGAGAGAGGGGGAGAGAGGGAGAGAGGGAGAGAGAGAGAAAATATTACAATCAATTATCAATTCCTTGGTAGACACAAAATGCTGGAGTAACTCAGCGGTTAAACCCTAGTTATTATGGATTTCGGTTATAGGCATCTGTCTCTTTAAGAACACAGGCTGTTAGTTACACTACAGAGCTCATGGAAATTGACAAGCCGTAGAAATTGACAAGCCGTAGAAAATGACAAGCCGTTGAAATTAACAAGGCATTGAAATTGACAAGGCATTGAAATTAACAAGGCATTGAAATTGACAAGGCATTGAAATTGACAAGGCAATGGAATTGACAAGGCATAGAAATTGACAAGGCATTGCAAACTCCAGAAACATGTAGTCAGGGTGGAACCCAGGTCTCTGGTGCTGTGAGGCAGCAACTCTATCCACAACTCTCGTGCCACCCTACATCGCTGTAATATACAACAGTACCACTCAGGAACAGTCCCTTTGGCCCATAATGTTCGTGACGAATATGATCCTAAGTTCAACCAATCTCTGCCTGCATGCGATCCATATCCCTCCATTCCCTGCATATCCCTGCCTTCCGGATGTGGACAGGATGCTTCCACCAGTGGGAGAGTCTAGGATTAGAGGTCATAGCCTTCAAATTAAAGGACGTTCTTTTAGGAAGGAGATGAGGGGAAATTTATTCAGTCTGAAGGTGATGAATCTGTGGAATTTATTGCCACAGAAGGCTGTGGAGGCCAAGTCAGTGGATATTTTTAAGGCAAAGATTGATAGATTCTTGACTAGTACGGGTGTCAGAGGTTATGGGGAGAAGGCAGGAGAATGGAGTTAGGAGGGCGAGATAGATCAACCATGATTGAATGGCAGAGGAGACTTGATGGGCCGAATGGCCTGATTCTACTCCTATCACTGATGACCTTAAGACATTCTTGTGTTGCCACTATCAGGGAGTTATGGAATTGAACCCTCTGTACATCACTGCCATTTAGGGTTTAGTCATAAATTATACATTTTCCTCTTGTACTGCGTACTAAGATCCTACCGTCACAGTAGGGCGAGGATGAAGTTCTATAAATATCTTTGTCAAATTTATCAAGAGTTCTGTTTTTAAATTATGAAGTGAAAAATTAAACATGCTGATTTAAACAGTTCAGAGGTGTAGCAATACAGTGTGGAAACCAGCCCTTCAGCCCATCGGGTCCACGCCAACCATCGATCACCCGTTCACACCAGTTCTGTGTCCTACACACTAGGGGCAATTTACAAAAACCCTTCAGCCCATCGAATCCATGCCGATCATCGATCACCTCTTCACAGTATTTTCATATTTCGCTTGGGCACCTTACAACCCAGTGGTATGAATATTGATTTTGCAAACCTCAAGTAAATCTTGCTTTCCCTCTCTCTCCCATCCCTCCCCCACCCTAGTTCTCTGACTAGTTTCACTTGGCTACGGGTGCTGTCTGTACGGAGTTTGTACGTTCTCCCCGTGACCTGCGTGGGTTTTCTCCGGGTGCTCCAGTTTCCTCCCACACTCCAAAGATCTACAGGTTTGTAGGTTAATTGGCTTTAGTAAAGATTGTAAATTGTGCCTAGTGTGTAGGATGGTGCTAATGTAGGGGGGTTGATCGCTGGTCGGCGCCGACTCGGTGGGCCGAAGGGCCTGTTTCCGCGCTGTATCTCTAATCCTGGGGTGGGCAACCTTGTTCTGCATAGGGGCCGGGACGCATGTCTGTGAGCGGATGGCGGGGCCACATCTATCACGTGTACACATGGATCCCGCCCCGGATGGCAGGCATCAAATCACGTGTTCACAGAAGGTAGACAAAAATGCTGGAGAAACTCAGCGGGTGAGGCAGCCTCGTGCAATCCTCGCATGTCTCACCCGGTGAGTTTCTCCAGCATTTATGTCTACCTTCGATTTTTCCAGCACCTGCAGTTCTTTCTTAAACGCGCTCACAGAAGGTGCGCGGCCGTGCCGGAGGCTTTGCGCGGGATGCGGCACAGCCAGAGTTCGGCCGCTGCTCGGGGTGGGCGCTCGGCGGGCCGGATTAATACAGGAAACAAAACCCGCCTGCGGGCCGGATGATTTCGGGTTACTGGGCCGCATTCGGCCCGTGGGCCGTAGGCTGCCGGCCCCTGGTCTAAAGTCTAAAGTGGAACGGAATACTTTAAGTCACGGTGACATTATTTACTCGCACTCCCAAGGTATGCAAATAGTTGCCACATAAGGGGCGCTGATAAAGCTACAATGTATCCCAAACTGGCTCCTCCCGCACCCTCTCCCTCCCCCCTCCCTCTCCCTCCCCCTCCCTCACGGCAGTCTCCCTCACCGAGTCCTCCTTTGTTCTCCCCCCCCCCTCACGGCGACTGATTTCTTTAGCGGATGCCGGTGTAGATGTGCAGGGGTTTGGGTACTTTGGAAATAGCAGGCTTGCGTGAAAAGGACCCCAAGCTTCGCTGAGATGACATAGGGACACTAGGTACAAGAGTAGCCCATGTAACTACATGTCGCCATCAAGTCTAGATTTGTAAAGAAGCTCCCAACTGTTTCTGCCGACGCTGCCTCGAAGGGCCGAATGGCCTCCTCCTGCACCTATTGTCTATTGTCTATTGTTCCTGTGAAGCCCTAGGTGCCATCAAGTCTAGGTTTCTGTTAAACAGACGCCAAACTCTGGTCTGTGATTGGGTAAAGGAGTTTGTGTTTATACATAGTATTTGTGTTAAGTGGGTTTGTACGTGAGCAGAGTAAGTGCCTCTTAATGTCATCTCTTATCTGCAAGAAGTGATTGGCATGTTGGGATGGCCCTCCCATTGCATTTTTGTGCCTTTAGTGTCCCCGCCTGCGTTTAGACAATAGACAATAGGTGCAGGAGTAGGCCATTCGGCCCTTCGAGCCAGCACCGCCATTCAATGTGATCATGGCTGATCGTCCCCAATCAGTACCCCGTTCCTGCCTTCTCCCCATATCCCCTGACTCCGCTATTTTTAAGAGCCCTATCTATCTCTCTCTTGAAAGAATCCAGAGAACCTGCCTCCACCGCCCTCTGAGCCAGAGAATTCCAAAGACTCACCACTCTCTGTGAGAAAAAGTATTTCCTCGTCTCCGTTCTAAATGGCTTACCCCTTATTCTTAAACTGTGGCCCCTGGTTCTGGACTCCCCCAACATCGGGAACATGTTTCCTGCCTCTAGTGTGTCCAAGCCCTTAACAATCTTATATGTTTCAATGAGATTCCCTCTCATCCTTCTAAACGCCAGAGTGTACAAGCCCAGCTGCTCCATTCTCTCAGCATATGACAGTCCAGCCATCCCGGGAATTAACCTTGTAAACCTACGCTGCACTCCCTCAATAGCAAGAATGTCCTTCCTCAAATTAGGGGACCAAAACTGCACACAATGCTCCAGGTGTGGTCTCACTAGGGCTCTGTACAACTGCAGAAGGACCTCTTTGCTCCTATATTCGATTCCTCTTGTTATAAAGGCCAACATGCCATTCGCTTTCTTCACTGCCTGCTGTACCTGCATGCTTACTTTCATAGACTGATGTACAAGGACCCCCAGATCCCGTTGTACTTCCCCTTTTCCCAACTTGACACATTTAGGGGTATAAACATTTGGGGGTATAAAGTGTAGGTAATTTGTTTGGGCGCGCCGGTTGTTTCTTCCTTCTGTTCTGTTTACATGAGGCTTGTGAGGGCTCGAGTGAGCAGATCCGAGTCCAGTCCCTGTGGTGCCGTTTACAAATAAAGACGAGTTTTGACTCCAGTGTTCGTTTCAGTGATTGTGACTGAACCAGACTAAGGGGATGACGGAGAAACGCAGCGGGTGATGTCCTCCTCTTCCTTTCTTCTTCCCCCCCCCACCCCCACTTCAGTCTGAAGAAGGGTCTCGACCCCAAACGTCACCGATTCCTTCGCTCCATAGATGCTGCCTCACCCGCTGAGTTTCTCCAGCATTTTTGTCTACCTTTTCCAGCATTTGCAGTTCCTTCTTAAACAGACTAAAGGGGATAGTATTAGATCTGGAATCAACAGGTGGAATGGCACAGTAGTACACAATCGTAACTTACCCAGGACGAAGGCAGCGACATAATTGGAGATATCGCTGAAACCAATAAAAAAGCAGAGAATGCAGAACACCTCCCAGCTCCACGAGATGACTTGGATAAAACTTAATGCCGTCTGTATCAGCATTGCTCCAAAGACAACGATTTTCCTCCCGTATCTTTGAAAGCAATAAAAATACATTTATAAAGACTGTTTTACAAAGATCATTTTAAAGCTCAGATTTTTTGCCTACCCATCCGAACAGCCCCGAAGGAAATCGAAAAGCGTTGTGGATGCAGCCCAGCCCATCGCACAGACCAGACACCCCTACCAATCTTTGCAATTTTTTGTTGTCTGGTGCAGAGCTGTTGCCAAACCAAGCCATACGCCTTGTCCATGCCCCCGACAGAGCGGCACAGCGGTAGAGTTGCTGCCCCACAGCGCCCAGAGACGCGGGTTCCACCCTGACTGCGGGTGCTGTCTGTACGGAGTTTTGTACGTTCTCCCCGTGACCTATGTGGGTTTTCACCGGGTGCTCCGGTTTCCTCCCACACACTCCAAAGACGTGGAAGTTTGTATGTTAACTCACTTCTGCAAATTGACCCTGGTGTGTGTTGGATAGAACTAGTGAACGGGTGATCGCTGACTGGCGCGGACCCGGTGGGCCAAAGGGCCTGTTTCCACACTGTAGCTCTAAACTAAACTAAGTTGGCCTACTGGGCTAATCCCATTTGCCTACATTTGCCTCTTCCCATAGATATATCTGTCCAAATCTTATATATATATATATATATATCTATATTTAAAACTCTGTGTGTGTGTTTCTGCCTGTGTGTGTTTCTGCCTGTCTTGTGAGTGCCAGCCTTCCTTTGATTCGTTGCTACGCCAACACCACACGCAGAAACGCCGAGATTTTTTCCATTTCGGTAGAGATTTCACTTTTCATTCCAAGTATCCACTCCTGATCAAATTTCATCGTGTTTATGTAGACAATTTTAATAAAATCCGTCTCCCCCCCCCCCCCCCCCCCCGCCCCCCCACTCACTCATTTTGTCTCCTCCTGCTGGCCAGCCACCATAACGGCTGCTGCCGACAGGCTCTGCTCCAAAAACGACGCCATTTTTTTCTTTCGCTAGCGATTTTCGCCCCGGGGTCTGAAGCACGTTCGGGGTCCAGACCCAACGGGTCTGCACTTGGTCTAGTATATTACTAAAAGTCTGCTTGCCCACTTCCTGTTGTCCTGTATATTGATTTTAGAAAAAACGCTGCCACTTACGGCCGTGATTTTTGGCCATCTTACTCAGAGTCTGCCTCCGCTGCGTAGGACAAGAGGATGTTTCCTATCGATGAAAACTAAAAGAGTTATTAGTGTTTAAAAAATGTTGAGATGTTGAAAATGTTGAGAAAGGGGTTGGACAGGCTAGATGCACAAAGATTGTTCCCGATGTTGGGGAAGTCCAGAACAAGGGGTCACAGTTTAAGGATAAAGGGGAAATCTTTTAGGACTGAGATGAGAAAAACATTTTTTACACAGAGAGTGGTGAATCTCTGGAATTCTCTGCCACAGAATGTAGTTGAGGCCAGTTCATTGGCTATATATAAGAGGGAGTTAGATGTGTTTAAAGGGATCAGGGGGTATGGAGAGAAAGCAGGTACAGGATACTGAGTTGGATGATCAGCCATGATCATATTGAATGGCGGTGCGGACTCGAAGGGCCGAATGGCCTACTCCTGCACCTATTTTCTATGTTTGTATGTTTCTATTCTCTCTCCTGAAGGCCACGCCCCTTCCAGCGGGACAATAAAACCCAGAAGTGGTGAGTGGCTCAGTCAGTCTCTGCAAGATGGGGGAGCGAGAGGGTCACGTCTCTCAGTCTGAGCTGTGAATATCACTGAACACATGTTGACTAAACTGTGAGTGGTTTTACTGACCTGTCAGTGCCCTTAATGTGGTTTGAAAATATAATTTACAAATGCTAAAGCTGTGTTGCCTAATTAAAGTTGCCTTGCCTAATTAAAGTTGCCTTGCCCAATTAAAGTTGCCTTGCCTAATTAAAGTTGCCTTGCCTTCTATATAATTAAAAGTCTAATCTTGACCCTTCCTGTTTGCGCTTTATATTGATTTTAGAAAAAACGCTACCACGTACGGCTGTGATTTTTGGCCATCTTACTCAGTCCCCCTCCACTCATCGGGTGCCGAGTATTTTTCCCATCGATGAAAAATAAAAGAGTTATTAGTGTTTAAAAAATGTTGAGATTCTCTCTCCTGTCAATCATGCCATGAAGGCCACGCCCCTTCTGATTAGAGGGGGGGAGGGACTATAAAACCCAGAATTGTGGGCGTGGCTCAATCTCTGCAAGATGGGGGAGGGGGAGGGAGAGGTCACGACTCGCTGTCTTTAGTGGCCTTGCAGCTTGCTTGAAATGGTAAGAAACTGCACTTGAATTTGGTGGCCTTGCACCCTGCTTGAAATGGAATTTCAAAGAATAGCCTTGAGTCAACTGCCAGCCCACCAGCCGTGAGTGAGTGAGCTGCCAGCACAACAGGCTAGAGTGACAGCCGCCAGCCCAAGAATCCATTTGGCCCACAATGTCCATACTAGCCCTCTGGAAACCAGTCCCTTCAGCCCACAACACCCATACTGATGCTCCAAAATGCGCCCCCCCCCCCCCACTGGCCACCAATATTGATGGAGAGGTGGAATATAGCGATGGGGAACTGTGTGATGCTGGGACCCAACGGGTCACACTTAGTCTAGTATATAACTAAAACTCGCATCTTGTTTGTTTGTTTGTTCCCGAAACTCCGTACATGACAGAGCGTCAATTTTAGGCCCACCTTCCTCACCATTGTCCTGCGGTGGGCAGTAGCAAGTTTCGTTCGATTTTACAAAGTATTTCCCTGAATAAACTTTAATTTCATTTATTTTCTTACCGAATACTTCGGTGTTTACTTGACTGGCGTCACAAAGGGCACCCAACGGGTCCTCAGCTGCGCCTGCGCTGTTGGGGCCTTTGCCGATTTTCAGATCGCCATTTTTTTTCCCGCGTGTGCTTGCCTGGCCTCACCACGGCGACCCAACGGCTCCACGGTTAAGTTTTGTTTCAATTTTACAAACGCCTCCACGGGTCTTCCATTCCAATGGACGACCCTCTGTGGAAAAAGTTGCCCGTGAGTTTCCTCTTAAATCTGCCCCCTCATACCTTCAGCCTATGTCCTCTGGTGTGTAGAATCCGAGGGTAGATAAATCTTGGCGGGGTACAGGGGACAGGGGTACAGGGGAAAAGGTGGAGGCAAGATGGACAAATTTGAGGAAGGACATTCTTGCTATTGAGGGAGTGCAGCGTAGGTTTACAAGGTTAATTCCCGGGATGGCGGGACTATCATATGCTGATAGAATGGAGCGGCTGGGCTTGTACACTCTGGAGTTTAGAAGGATGAGAGGCTATCTTATTGAAACATATAAGATTGTTAAGGGTTTGGACACGCTAGAGGCAGGAAACATGTTCCCGATGTTGGGGGAATCCAGAACCAGGGGCCACAGTTTAAGAATAAGGGGTGGGCCATTTAGAATGGAGATGAGGAAACACTTTTTCACACAGAGAGTTGTGAGTCTGTGGAATTCTCTGCCTCAGAGGGCGGTGGAGGCAGGTTCTCTGGATACTTTCAAGAGAGAGCTAGATAGGGCTCTTAAAGATAGCGGAGTCAGGGATATGGGGAGAAGTCAGGAACGGGGTACTGATTGGGGATGATCAGCCATGATCACATTGAATGGCGGTGCTGGCTCGAGGGCCTGAATGGCCTACTCCTGCACCTATTGTCTATCGTCTATTGTCTATTTAGGAGAGGCCTTGAGGTAGAGGCAGAGGTCATAGGCACAGGGAACAGTGTAGGAAGGAACTGCAGATGCTGGTTTAAAGCAAAGGCAGACACAAAAATGCTGGAGTAACTCAGCGAGACAGGCAGCATCTCCGGAGAGAAGGAATGGGTGACGTTTTGGGTCGAGACCCTTCTTTCAGACCCTTCTTCGACCCGAAACGTCACCCATTCCTTCTCTCCAGAGATGCTGCCTGTCCCGCTGAGTTACCCAGCTTTTTGTGTCTATCTTAGGAACAGAGAAGATTGTGTTCAGTTTTGGCCGGACTCCTGCAGGAAACATGGTGGCCAAAACTGAACAGGAAAGCTGGAAAGAGTGCAGAGAATATTTAGTTTGGTTTACTTTATTGATACAGCCCGAAAACAGGCCCTTCGGCCCTCTGAGACCGTGCCAACCATCGCTCACCCATTCACACTGGTATAGTTTAGTTCAGTTTAGTTTAGTTTAGTTTAGAGATGCCGCGCAGAAACAGGCCCTTTGGCCCACCGGGTCCGCGCCGACCAGCGATCCCCGCACATTAACACTACCCACTAGGGACAATTTTAAAATTGTGGGAGAACGTAAAACTCCGTATGGTCGGGATGCAACCCAGGTCTCTGGCGTCAACTCTACCGCTACACCACCATGCCGCCTCTAGCTTAGAAACTCCAGCCTAACTCAGTAACATTTCTTTCTTACTCCAGCACTTTGAGTACTTTGGTATAGACCAGCATCTACTGTTTAGTTTAGAGATACTGCGCAGGCACAGGCCCTTCGGCCCACCGAGTCCGCGCCGACCAGCGATCCCCGCACACTAGCACTATCCTACACACACTAGGGACAATTTACATTTATACCAAGAAGCCAATTAACCTACAAACCTGCACGTCTTTGGAGTGTGGGAGGTAACCGGGGATCCGGGTGTCAGGGGTTACGGGGAGAAGGCAGGAGAATGGGGTTTGGAGGGAGAGATAGATCAGCCATGATTGAATGGCGGAGTAGACTTGATGGGCCGAATGGCCTAATTCTACTCCTATTCCTTAAAGCCCTGTCCCACAGTACGAGTTCATTCCAAGAGCTCTCTCCCGAGTTTGCCCGATTCGAACTCGGAGATTTATGGTAATGGCCGCTCGTCGGTACTCGGGGCTCTCGTGGACATTTTCCAACATGTTGAAAAATCTTCACGAGTCTTCACGTGCTCACCTGCCGTTAGCGAGTCTTCCCGAGTACCTGCCGTTAGCGTTACGAGCCGCTAAGAGACGTCCCCGAGCTCCGACGTACCCGCTACGTTCATTCTCCGTGCTTATCGCGAGTTTGATTATTTTTTAAAACTCGGGAGAGCTCTTGGAATGAACTCGTACAGTGGGACAGGGCCATTATGACCTTATGATCCCGGAGAAAACCCACGCAGGTCACGGGGAGAGCGTACAAACTCCGTACAGACAGCGCCCGTAGTCAGGATGGAACCCGGGTCTCTGGCGCTGTGAGGCAGCAACTCTACCGCTGCGTCACCGCGCCGCCGTTCCTTGTCATTACATTGTACCTGTCGGATATGTGGCCAGAAACAAAGGCGCCACTTGTCATTCCCAGAAAGAACACTGACATGGTGAAGGGTCTCTTCCAGCTGTTTTCACAGACAAGGTTCCACTGCAAGAAAGGCAAAATAAAAAATTAACGGGAAAAGAAGCATATCTGTCAGAGAATTAACCATAAAAAAAAGAATTGATGATTCATTCTCTATTATTGAAACACCATTATAAGTTGGCAACCCCTTGAGGGCCTGTCCCACTTTCATGACCGAATTCACGACCTCTGCCGAGTTTGCCCTTGACTCATACTCGCAGCATGGTCGTCACGAGGTTGTAGGAGGTCGTAGGTAGGTCGTAGGTAGGTCGTGATGCTAGTCGTAGGCACTCGTGGCATCAAGTAGGTCGGGGCGTTTTTTCTAGCCTGATGAAAAATGTCCACGAGTAAAAAAAAGGTGGTGAATTAGGTCGTGAAAGTGGGACGGGCCCTTTAGGCGACTACAGGAGACTCTGCGTTCGCCACATGGTCGCGGGTGGTTGCCGGGGGAGTCGCCCTCATGGTCGTGAGGAGTTCTCGCATTCTGGGAACTAATCGCCGCCTCATTATGGTCGCCGCGAATATTTCAACACGTTGTGAAATTAGCGGCGACCATAATAAAGCCGCCATGGAGAGTAGCGAGAATTCTGGTGACGTGGGCGCAGTGGTAGCAGGTCGCCAGGAGGCCGTCGGTTGTCGTAGGTTGTAGCCGGTGCTGACCGGTCAATTTCATTGGCTCATAGGGGGGGAAAAAACCCGTAAACAGTAGTTTTCGGAACCAAGGATAACCGACCAGTAATGTTAAATGTCCGCCGAGCTTGCTGCTTGCTCTACGGACTGGTTTCTCCAGCACAAATAGTCCCAGATAGGGCACCTTGTTTTAAGTATGGCAACTTGACTGCAACATTAATTTAGAAGCTGCCAACACTCTACCACTGTTCCACCGTGCCATCCTCGGCTGGAATGGAATCCAATCTCCGCCTTGCCAGGGAAGGAAGTTCAGCTTGTGAATTCTACACAAATCTCTGACTGAATTATTTCCGCCGCAGAGTTTCTGGGAGTTAAGCCAGATCTTCTCACTTGTGCCAGATAGACAACCCATTTTGGATCAACACAAGAAGTGTGTGTGTGGTGAATACTGATGGTCTGTGGAATTCTCTGCCTCAGAGGGCGGTGGAGGCCGGTTCTCTGGATACTTTCAAGAGAGAGCTAGATAGGGCTCTTAAAGATAGCGGAGTCAGGGGATATGGGGAGAAGACCCTGAACGCTGCTGTCCGTACGGAGTTTGCACGTCCGTCCAGTAACCACGTGGGTAGCGGAGTCGGGGGATATGGGGAGAAGGCAGGAACGGGGTACTGATCAGCCATGATCACATTGAATGGCGGTGCTGGCTCGAAGGGCCGAATGGCCTACTCCTGCACGTATTGTCTATTGTCTAAACCCTCATACCACTTGTCCTGGCTTCTCACCAAGACTAGGTCACCACTTGAAACTCTTCCTCCTTTACATAGATGTTTAGTTTGCTATTAACCAATCTCGGCCAGTCTAGAATTAAGGGCCTGTCCCACTTTCACGACCTAATTCACGACCTCTGCCGAGTTTGCCCTTGACTCATACTCGCAGCATGGTCGTCACGAGGTCGTAGAAGGTCGTAGGCAGGTCGTAGGTAGGTTGTGATGCTAGTCGTAGGTACTCGTGGCATCAAGTAGGTCGGGGCGTTTTTTCTAGCCTGATGAAAAATGTCCACAAGTAAAAAAGGTTGTGAATTAGGTGGTGAAAGTGGGACAGGCCCTTTAGGCTTTTTACTTTAGACTTAAGAGATACAGCGTGTTCTCACCATTGCAGCGCCTCATTTCGTAAGTTCAGAACATGAAGGAGTAGAATTAAGCCATTCGGCCCATCAAGTCTACGCCGCCATTCAATCATGGCTGATCTATCTCCCTCTCAACCTCATTCTCCTGCCTTCTCCCCACAACCCCTGACACCTGTACTAATCAAGTATCTGCCAATCTCCGCCTTAATATTATTCATTGACTTGGGCCCCACATGCAATAAATTCCACAGATTTATCACCCTCTGACTATAGAAATTCCTCCTCATCTCTTTTCCAAAGGTACGTCCTTTAATTCTGAGGCTATGACCTCTAGCCCTAGACTCTCCCACTAGTGGAAACATCCTCTCCACATCCACTCTATCCAAGCCTTTCACTATTCTGTACGTTTCAATGAGGTCCCCCCTCATTCTTGTAAACTCCAGCGAGTACAGGCCCAGTGCCGACAAACGCTCATCATAGGTTAACCTACTCATTCCTGGGATCATTCTTGTAAACCTCCTCTGGACCCTCTCCAGAGCCAGCACACCCTTCCTCAGATACGGGGCCCAAAATTGCTCACAATATTCCAAATGTGGCCTGACCAGCGCCTTATAGAGCCTCAGCGTTACATCCCTGTTTTTGTATACAAGCCCTCTTGTAATAAATGCTAGCATTGAGTTTGCTTTCTTTACTACTGATTCGACTTGCAGATTAACTTTTTGGGAATCCTGCACCAGCGCTCCCAAGTCCCTTTGCACCTCCGATTTCTGGATTCTCTCCCCATTTAGAAAATAGTCCACGCCTTTATTCCTACGACCAAAATGCATGACTCCACACTTTGCTACACTATATTCCATCTGCCACTTCTCTGCCCACTCTCCCAACCTGTCCTAGTCCTTCTGCAGAGTCCCTGCTTTCTCTAGACTGCCTGCCCCTCCGGAGCTCATGGAGAAAACCCACGCAGGTCATGGGGAGAACGTGCAAACTCTGTAGAGACAGCACCCGTGGTCAGGATGGAACCTGGATCTCTGGCGCTGCGAGGCAGCAACTCTACCGCTGCGCCACCGTGCCACCTTTCGCTCATTGTTTAATCCACGTCGTGGTAAATGATAACCAGAGATTTAGAAAAGAAACCCAGTCAGGGCCAGCGGTTAATTGGTAAGTTAGTTAACTGATCAGCAAATAAAAGCAGGGCTTGGTCGAGGGGATCGGCCCAGTTGAGGTGAAGTGCCTTGGGAGGTAAAGTGTGAGTCTTTGGCGAGGAGCCTACTCTTGAATCAGTTCTGCGTGTGTCCGATGTTTAAACCTGTGACATATTGCAGTGCAGAAGGAGGCTATCGGCAGCAGAGAAGGGAATAGGTTTCACTCAACTCTGAGTGTGTCTCATTCGTGATTTTGTCCACTGAAGTAATGGCGGGCAGGTTGGTGCAGCGTCTCTCCTGCAGGATGTGGGAAGTCAGGGACACCACTGGTGCCTCTGACAACTACACCTGCAGACATCGTGTCCAGGTGCAGCTCCTGAAGGACCGTGTTAGGGAACTGGAGCAGCAGCAGGTCCATCTGGGAAAGCAAGAGTTTCCTGGACAGGGCCTACAGTGATATTGTCACACCATGGATACCGGAGGAGCGAAGGTGGGTGACAACGAGGAGGAGACATCTTCTTCTTCTTCTTGCGTTGTAGGTCAAGGCTAGACATCCAGGCCAGGACAGCATCAGTTACTGGGTGGATGGGCTTTGATGCCCCCAGGGGAAAAGCCTCAGTAGGCAGTCATTCACGATGTGTGGGATGGTGTGGTCTGGATGTCCGCGGTCGCAAGCAGGGGCTGTCTGTCACCCCCCACCCATGCAGGTGATGGGCTGTCCTTGCACGGAGGGTGCCGATTCTGTTCGGGGTTAGCCATTGCTTGCGATGGAGGTCTAATCCCGGTGGTTTCACTGTGTGGGGTCTGTGATGACCTCCCCGTGGTTGGTGTTGGCATCTTTCCAGGCTTTGCGCCACTCAGTCTTGGGAGTCAAAGTCTTCCAGGGAATTAACGGAAGATCAGAAAGGTTTGCGGGACTTCAGGCGCATGTTGGGGAGATTGTTCAAGTCAGCGTGGATGGGAAGGTCAGGGTTAGCCTCCATGGTGCAACAAATCTTTCAACATCCTCTCCCTTCTGCGTATGCTGGGAGGGGCGATATGAGAGAGGACAGGGAGCCACTGCTAAGGTGTTGACTTAAGCGTCCCTGTGATGACCCGCATTGCAGAGTTAACGAAAGTGTCGACTCATTTGGTGCACTTTTTTAAAATCTCTTACCTCGACGGAGATGCGATTTCTTTTTTCCGTATCGTATCTCCGTCCGCACTGCGGCCTAACATCACCGACCGGAAGCCTGCGGGACTTAACATCACGAAGCGGGCGATCCCTTTGCCAGGGAGCGACCTCGGAGTTCCAACCGCGGGAGCCTGCGGACTTTAACATCGTGGAGCTCGCGGTCCCTGGTTAGGGACCGACGTCGGGAGCTCCAAGCCGCGGGAGCTCCGATCGCCAGCTGTGGGAGCTCCGATCGCCCCAACGGATGGTTCGACTTCCCCGACCGCGGGAGAATAAAAACGGAAGAAGATTAGACTTTATTGCCTTCCTTTCATAGCAAGAGGATTTGAGTATAGGAGCAGGGAGGTTCTACTGCAGTTGTACAGGGTCTTGGTGAGACCACACCTGGAGTATTGCGTACAGTTTTGGTCTCCAAATCTGAGGAAGGACATTATAGCCATAGAGGGAGTGCAGAGAAGGTTCACCAGACTGATTCCTGGGATGTCAGGACTTTCATATGAAGAAAGACTGGATAGACTTGGCTTATACTCGCTAGAATTTAGGAGATTGAGAGGGGATCTTATAGAAACGTACAAAATTCTTATGGGGTTGGACAGGCTAGATGCAGGAAGATTGTTCCCGATGTTGGGGAAGTCCAGGACAAGGGGTCACAGTTTAAGGATAAGGGGGAAATCCTTTAAGACCGAGATGAGGAAAAACTTTTTCACACAGAGAGTGGTGAATCTCTGGAACTCTCTGCCACAGAAGGTAGTTGAGGCCAGTTCATTGGCTATATTTAAGAGGGAGTTAGATGTGGCCCTTGTGGCTAAAGGGATCAGGGGGTATGGAGAGAAGGCAGGTACGGGATACTGAGTTGGATGATCAGCCATGATCATATTGAATGGCGGTGCAGGCTCGAAGGGCCGAATGGCCTACTCCTGCACCTATTTTCTATGTATCTATGTATCTATGTATCACAATGAGGAACGTGGGGAATCCGCTTGTGGTGGATGTTTATGTTAACTCTTATATAGTTGTGTGTCTTGTTGCTTATTTATAGTACGGCTGTATTCGAATATCATTGTAACTCATTTGGTACGTGACAATAAAAGACCTTTGAAACCTTTGAACTAAGGAGTGAACTGAAAAAGGAAATCAATAGACAATAGACAATAGACAATAGGTGCAGGAGTAGGCCATTCGGCCCTTTGAGACAGCACCACCATTAAATGTGATCATGGCTGATCATCCCCAATCAGTAGCCCGTTCCTGCCTTCTCCCCATATCCCCTGACTCCGCTATTTTTAAGAACCCTATCTAGCTCTCTCTTGAAAGCATCCAGAGATCCCGCCTCCACCGTCCTCGGAGGCAGAGAATTCCACAGACTCACCACTCTCTGTGAGAAAAAGTGTTTCCTCAGAAGGGCAAAAAGGGGCCAGGAGATAGCTCTGGCGGGTAGCATTAAGGACAATCCTAAAAGATTTTATAAATACATAAGGGGGAAAAGGGTAACTAGAGAGAGAGTGTGACCTCTCAGGAATCAAAGCGGTCACCTCTGTGTGGAGCCGCAGGAGATGGGCAAGGTCCTCAATGAGTATTTCTCCTCTGTATTTACTGAGGAGAAAGACGGTAGGACGGAGGAAATTGGAGAAGTCACTGGAAGTGTCTTGAGAGCAGTCAGTGTTACTGTCAAAGAAATACTGATGGTACTGTCGTGTTTGATGGTAGACTAATCTCCGGGGTCCGATCTGATATATCCGAGGACATTGCGGGAGACTAGAGAGGAAATTGCGGGACCCCTGGTTGAAATTTACGAGCCGTCCTTAAATCCAGGAGAGGTGCCGGAAGACTGGAGGGTGGCAAATGTTGTGCCTCTTTTCAAGAAGGGCTGCAGGGAAAATGCTGGGAACTATAGGCCGGTGAGCTTAACATCTGTAGTTGGAAAGTTACTGGAGAGTATTCTGAGGGATAGGTTATACAGGCATGTGGATGGGTAAGGGCTGATTAGGGATAGTCAGCATGGTTTTCTACGTGGGAGGTCGTGTCTCACAAATCTGATTGATTTTTTGAAGACGTGACCAAAAAGGTTGATGAGGGCAGAGCTGTAGATGTTGTGTACATGGACCAAGGCGTTCGACAAGGTTCCGCATGGTAGGCTGCTCTGGAAGGTTAGATCGCATGGGATCCAAGGAGAGATAGCTGAATGGATAGCAAATTGTCTCCATGGAAGGAAGCAGAGGGTGATGGTGGAAGTTTGCTTCTCGGACTGTGGGCCTGTGACTAGTGGTGTGCCTCAGGGTTTGGTGCTGGGCCCGTTACTGTTTGTCATCTACATCAATGATTTGGATGAGAACATACAGGGCAAGATTAGCAAGTTTGCTGATGATACAAAAGTGAGTGGTTTTGCAGATAGTGAAGATGGTTGTGAACGATTGCAGCAGGGTCTGGATCGATTGGCCAGGTGGGCGGAGGAATGGTTGATGGAATTTAATACAGAGAAGTGTGAGGAATTGCACTTTGGGACGTCGCACAGGGGCAGGACCTACACAGTAAATGGTAGGTCTCTGGGTAGTGTTGTAGAGCAGAGGGATCTAGGAGTACAGGTGCATGGTTCCTTGAAGGTAGAGATGCAGGTAGATAAGGTGGTCAAAAAGACTTTGGGCACTTTGGCCTTCATCAGTCAGAGTATTGAGTATAGAAGTTGAGAGGTCATGTTGCAGTTGTATAAGACGTTGGTGAAAGGGTTCAGAAAAGATTTCCCAGAGGATGTTGCCAGGACTAGAGGGTGCGAATTATAGGGAGAGGCTGGGTCTCTAATCCTTGGAGCGCAGGAGGATGAGGGGTGATCTTATAGAGGTGTACAAAATCATGAGAGGAATAGATCGGGTAGATGCACAGAGTCTCTTGCCCAGAGTAGGGGAATCGTGGTCAAGTCAAGTGAGTTTATTGTCATGTGTCCCTGATAGGACAATGAAATTCTTGCTTTGCTTCAGCACAACAGAACATAGTAGGCATTGACTACAAGGCATTCTATAAATATATACACACATGAATCAATATACTGATAAAGTGCAAATAACAGTATTGGCTAATAAAGTTCAGTGTTATGTCCGAGCCAGGTTTAATAGCCTGATGGCTGTGGGGAAGTAGCTGTTCCTGAACCTGGTCGTTGCAGTCTTCAGGCTCCTGTACCTTCTACCTGAAGGTAGTAGGGAGATGAGTGTGTGGCCAGGATGGTGTGGGTCCTTGATGATACTGCCAGCCTTTTTGAGGCAGCGACTGTGATAGATCCCCTCGATGGAAGGGAGGTCAGAGCCGATGATGGACTGGGCAGTGTTTACTACTTTTTGTAGTCTTTTCCTCTCCAGGGCGCTCAAGTTGCCGAACCAAGCCACGATGCAGCCGGTCAGCATGCTCTCTACTGTGCACCTGTAGAAGTTAGAGAGAGTCCTCCTTGACAAACCGACTCTCCGTAATCTTCTCAGGAAGTAGAGGCGCTGATGTGCTTTCTTAATAATGGCATCAGTGTTCTCGGACCAGGAAAGATCTTCAGAGATGTGCACGCCCAGGAATTTGAAGCTCTTGACCCTTTCAACCATCGACCCGTTGATATAAACGGGACTGTGGGTCCCCATCCTACTCCTTCCAAAGTCCACAATCAGTTCCTTGGTTTTGCTGGTGTTGAGGGCCAGGTTATTGTGCTGGCACCATATGGACAGTTGCTCGATCTCTCTTCTATACTCTGACTCATCCCCATCAGTGATACGTCCCACAACAGTGGTGTCGTCAGCGAACTTGATGATGGAGTTCGCACTATGTCCGGCTACGCAGTCATGAGTATAGAGTGAGTACAGCAGGGGGCTGAGCACGCAGCCTTGAGGTGCTCCCGTGCTAATTGTTATCGAGTCATAGGTTCAAGGTGAAGGGAAAAGATTTAATAGGAATCCGAGGGGTAACTTTTTCGCACAGAGGGTGGTGGGTGTATGGAACGAGCTGACAGAGGAGGTAGTTGAGGCAGGGACTATCCCAATGTTTAAGAAACAGACAGGGACATGGATAGGACAGGTTTGGAGGGATATGGACCAAGCGCAGGCAGGTGGGACTAGTGTAGCTGGGACATTGTTGGTCGGTGTGGGCTAGTTGGGCCGAAGGGAGTGTATCATTCTATGACTCTAATACAGCGATATTTTCAAATGATGATAATTCCAGGTGCCTTTTGCAGAAACACCAATGTAAACAGAGGCATGTTGGGTCAGTGAGGTGGGTGATGGCCTTTATTTCCAGAATAGATGATCATTCGCAGTTTTAAATAGGAGAGAAATCTGAAGAAGGGTCTTGACTTTTTCCCTCCACAGATGCTGCCTGACCCGCTGAGTTCCTCCAGCACCTTGTGCTTTGTGAAAGAGAGAAAAGTGTATACAGGCATTTACACATTTTAGGTACAGATTAAGTTTTAGATATTAGTTTAGAGATAAAGCATGGTAACAGGCCCTTCGGCCCATCGAGTCTGTGCTCACCAATGATCACAATAGACAATAGACAATAAACAATAGGTGCAGGAGTAGGCCATTCGGCCCTTTGAGCCAGCACCGCCCATTCAATGTGATCATGGCTGATCATCCCCAATCAGTACCCCGCTCCTGCCTTCTCCCCATATCCCCTGACTCTGCTATTTTTAAGAGCCCTATCTAGCTCTCTCTTGAAAGCATCCAGAGAACCTGCCTCCACCGCCCTCTGAGGCAGAGAATTCCACAGACTCACCACTCTCTGTGAGAAAAAGTGTTTCCTCGTCTCCGTTCTAAATGGCTTACTCCTTATTCTTAAACTGCGGCCCCTGGTTCTGGACACCCCCCAACATCGGGAATACGTTTCCTGCCTCTAGCGTGTCCAAACGCTTAACAATCTTATATGTTCATATCTACATATCTACAAACCTGTACGTCTTTGGAGTGTGGGAGGAAACCGAAGATCTCGGAGAAAACCCACGCAGATCACGGGGAGAAGGTACAAACTCCGTACAGACAAGCACCCATAGTCAGGATCGAACCCGGGTCTCCGGCGCTGCATTCGCTGTAAGGCGGGAACTCTACCGCTGCTCCACCGTGACTGCCTTTTAACATAAATTATATTTATGGTTATGGTTGTAGTTATGGACTTGAACCCTAATATCCCTCTACACATCAAAGACCCTCTTACATCTAATACGCTGCACAATGAGACCTAAAACGATGCACAAAATTAATCAATTGTTGTGGCACAGATTCTCCATTAGAGCAACAGTTAGAATGAAACGTTAAGGCAGGAGAATGTGGTTGAGAGGGAGAGATAGATCCTATTCCTTCGCTCCATAGACGCTGCCTCACCCGCTGAGTTTCTCCAGCATTTTTGTCTACCTTCGATTTTTCCAGCATCTGCAGTTCTTTCTTAAACGATCAGCCATGATGGAATGGCCGGGGTAGACTTGATGGACCGAATGGCCTCATTCTGCTCCTATCACTTATCTCATGATTCTGCTCTCTCAAATCGCTGACACCGACGGAGCAGCTCCCGATAAAAGTCTGAGCCTGCGACCCGCTTGTGACCTTTCAGTGGTCGGTAGCTTGTGACCAAGCTGACTTCTTCCACGGCTCGGCACATTTCTCAGCCCGCTCGCTGCCTCCTCAAGTTACCAGATAGCTTCGTCAACAGGATTTTCCCTTTAAGGGACATGCTGACTGATCTAAGGTTTCATTGCCCTGTCCAGGGAGTGCCTGTTGCTGGATTTGTTCTGACTCCCGCCCCTATCAGTTGTGAATGCTCGCAAGGCAAGTAGCACATAACACAGTTCGGCACAGGGAGCAGGCCCTTCAGCCCACAATGTCCATACTGAACATGACGCCAAGTTAAACTAACCTCCTCTGCCTGCACGTGATCCAATAGACAATAGACAATAGGTGCAGGAGTAGGCCATTTGGCCCTTTGAGCCAGCACCGCCATTCAACGTGATCATGGCTGATCATCCACAATCAGTACCCCGTTCCTGCCTTCTCCCCATATCCCCTGACTCCGCTATTTTTAAACGCCCTATCTAGCTCTCTCTTGAAAGCATCCAGAGAACCTGCCTCCACCGCCCTCTGAGGCAGAGAATTCCACAGACTCACAACTCTCTGTGAGAAAAAGTGTTTCCTCATCTCCGTTCTAAATGGCTCACCCCTTATACTTAAACTGTGGCCCTGGTTCTGGACTCCCCCAACATCGGGAACATGTTTCCTGCCTCTAGCCTGTCCAAGCCCTTAACAATCTTATATATTTCAATGAGATACCCTCTCATCATTCTAAACTCCAGAGTGTACAAGCCCAGCTGCTCCATTCTCTCAGCATATGTCAGTCTCGCCATCCCGGGAATTAACCTACGCTGCTCTCCCTCAATAGCAAGAATGTCCTTCCTCAAATTAGGGGACCACAACTGCACACAATACTCCAGGTGTGGTCTCACCAGGGCCCTGCCGTTACGCAGGCAGGAGTAAGTATCTCTGGGTATCAACAACATGGACTTCAGGGCCTGGTGGATCCGTGTTTCCACACTTCAAAAAAACATTTCCTTCAATAGAATCCCAAATTTCCTGGAACTTGATGGTATTTCCTGAAATTCCTCAACTGCGCATGTGCGACTGCCGCCCCCAACTGCACCCGCGCGGATACCAGGCCCACTGCGCACGTGCGCGCGGGGAGACCGCGTCATTTTGTGTCCCTACCGTGTCACTGCCACCATTTTCAATGGTGGCGTGGCTGACGGGCCTCCCCCAACTGCGCAGGCGCGGATGGTCGTAAATATACTTTTTTTACCCTCAAATCGTCCCGTGGGCCGGATGCGGAAATTTCCCGAAATTATTTCATTTCCCTAAAATTACCTGAAGATGACCAGAATTTCCTGGAATTTCGGGTAATCCCCTTCAAAGTGGAAACACTGCCCCGTTTCCAGGGGCGGCACGGTGGTGCAGCGGTAGAGTCGCTGCCTCACAGCGTCAGAGACCCGGGTTCCATCCCGACTACGGGTGCTGTCTGTTCGGAGTCTGTATCTTCTCCCCGTGACCTGCGTGGGTTTACTCCGGTTTCCTCCGACACTCCAAAGACGTGCGTACAGCCCTGTAGGTTATTTGGCCTCAGTAAAATTGTAAGTTGTCCCTAGTGTGTAGGGTAGTGTTAAGCCCCTGTCTCACTGTGCGAGTTTACCCAAGAGCTACTCCCGAGTTTAAAAAAAAATCAAACTCGTGGTAAGCACGTAGAATGTACGTAGCGGGTACGTCGGAGCTCGGGGATGTCTCGCAGCGGCTCGTAACGCTAACGGCAGGTACTCGGGAAACTCGTGAAGTTTTTTCAACAGTGTGAAAAATTTCCAAGAGTATAAAATTACTCGTGATGAGGTACCACGGGGTAGATTTTTTTTTAAACTCGGGAGAGCTCTTGGGTAAACAGGCCCTTTAGTGTACGGGTGATCGCTGGTCGGCGCGGACCGGGTGGGCCGAAGGGCCCGTTGCCACGCTGTATCTCTGAAGTCTAAAGTGAATTAACGTCTAAAGAACTGTGCTCAACAAAACCTCCGTGCCCACATGGTCAACAGTACTCACACCACATTGTGTCACTCAGGACTGGCTGTTTTAAAGTGCATAAGAAAGAAGAATTTAGAAGCTAAGACATTGCAGAGGCACCGGCTGAGTTATCAGGCAACTGAACCATCCTACCACAACCCGGAGAGCAGCACTGAACTACTATCTACCTCATTGGTGACCCTCGGACTATCTTTAAGAAAGAACTGCAGATGCTGGAAAAATCGAAGGTAGACAAAAAAGCTGGAGAAACTCAGCGGGTGAGGCAGCATCTCTGGAGAGAAGGAATGGGTGACGTTTCGGGTCTGAAGAAGGGTCTCGACTCGAAAGGTCACCTATTCCTTCGTTCCATAGATGCTGCCTCACCCGCTGAGTTTCTCCAGCATTTTATCTACCTCGGACTATCTTTGATCGGACTTTGCTGGCTTTATCTTGCACTAACATTATTCCCTTATCATGTATCTGTACACTGTAAATGGATCGATTGTAATCACGTATTGTCTTTCCGCTGTTAGGCACAAAAAGCCGGAGTAACTCAGCGGGACAGGCAGCATCTCCGGAGAGATGGAATGGGTGACGTTTCGGGTCGAGACCCTTCTTCAGACTAGTTAGGGATAAGGGAAACGAGAGATATAGATGGTGATGGGAGAGATAAAGAACAATGAATGAAAGATATGCAAAAAAGTAATGATGAGAAAGGAAACTTGTAAGCTGTTTGTCAGGGTGAAAACGAGAAGCTGGTGCAACTTGGGTGGGGGAAGGATAGAGAGAGGGAATGCCGGGGCTACCTGAAGTGAGTGAAATAATATTCATACCACTGGGGTGTAAGCTGCCCAAGCGAAATAGTCTGAAGAAGGGTTTCGGCCCGAAACGTTGCCTATTTCCTTCGCTCCATAGATGCTGCTGCACCCGCTGAGTTTCTCCAGCATTTTTGTGTAACAAGTGAAATATGAGATGCTGTTCCTCCAATTTGCGTTTAGCCTCACTCTGACAATGGAGGAGACCGAGGACAGAAAGGTCTGTGGGAATGGGAAGGAGAATTAAAGTGTCCGGCAACCGGGAGATCAGGTTGGTTCAGGCGGGCTGAACGAAGGTGTTCTGTGAAACGATCGCCCTTGTCTACGTTTGGTCTCACCGATGTATAAGAGTCCACATCTTGAACAATGGATACAGTAGATGAGGTTGGAGGAGATGCAAGTGAACCTCTGCCTAACCTGAAAGGACTGTCGGGGTCCCTGGACAGAGTCGAGGGAGGAGGTATAGGGGCAGGTGTTGCATCTTCTGCGGTTGCAGGCGAAGGTACCTGGGGAGGGGGGTGGTTTGGATGGGAAGGGATGAGTTAACCAGGGAGTGCGGAGGGAACGGTCTCTGTGGAAGGCGGAAAGGGGTGGAGATGGGAAAAAGTGGCTAGTGGTGGGATCCCGTTGGAGGTGGCGGAAATTTTGGAGGATTATGTGTTGCATGCGACGGCTGATGGGGTGGAAGGTAAGTACTAGGGCGACTCTGTCTCTGTGCAACTAGGGGGAGGGGGAGCAAGGGCGGAGCTGCGGGGTACCGAGCAGACATGAGTGAGGGCCTCAACTATGATGGGAGAGGGGAACTCCCCCTTCCCTAAAGAATGAGGACATCTCGGATGTTCTAGTATGGAACACCTCATCTTGGGCGCAGATGCGGCGTAGACGGAGGAATTGGAAGTAGGGGATAGAGTCTTTGCAGGAAGCCGGGTGGGAAGAAGTGTAGTCGAGATAGTTGTGGGGTTTATAATAGATCTCAGTCAATAGTCTATTTCTTGTGATGGAGACAGTGAGATCAAGAAAGGGGAGGTGCCGGAGATGGTCCAAGTAAATTTGAGTGCAGGATGAAAATTGGTGGTGAAGTTGATGAAGTCCATGAGTTCTGCATGGGTGCAGGAGGCAGCACCGATGCAGTCATCAATGGTTAGCATGCAACATAAGTTTTTCACTGTACCTCGGTACACGTGACCAAAAACTCTAAACTCTAATATGAGGTGCCGGAAGACTGGAGGCTGGCTAATGTTCTGGCATTCTTTGTGGCATTCTTCGGCCCAACATGCCCCATCTACACTAGTCCCACTTGCCTGTGTTTGGCCCATACGCCTCAAAACCTGCACTATCCATGTACATGTCTAAATGTTTCTTAAATGTTGGGATAGTCCCTGCCTCAACTAGCTCCCCCGGCAGCTCGTTCCATACACCCAGCACCCATTGTGTGAAAAGGTTACCCCTCAGGTTCCCCAGTTACCCACCTGCCTGTGTCTACCCGATCTATTCATCTCACGATTTTGTACACCTCTGTAAGATCCCCCCTCATCCTCCTGCGCTCCAAGGAACAGAGTCCCAGCCTAGTCAACCTCTCCCCACAGCTCAGGCCCTCGAGTCCTGGCAACATCCTCGTATATCTTCTCTGCTCCCTTTCCAGCTTGACAGCATCTTGCCTTTAACATGATGCCCAAAACTAAACACAATACTCTAAATGTTCCTCCTTTTGCTTTAGGGGCAGCACGGTGGCACAGCGGTAGAGTTGCTGCCCTTCCGCACCAGTGATGCAGGTTCGACCCCGACTACGGGTGCTGTCTGTACGGAGTTTGTACGTTCTCCCCGTGACCTGCGTGGGTTTTCTCCGAGATCTCCGGTTTCCTCCCACACTCCAAAGACGTGCTGGCTTGAAGGTTAATTGGCTTGGGTTTGTACACTTGGGATAAGTGGGAATTGTCCCCAGTGTGTGCCGGCTTGCGCGCGGGGATCGCTGGTCGGCGCGGACGCGGTGGGCTGAAGGCCTGTTTCCGCGCTGTATCTCCAAAGTCCAAAGGCCCCGAAATATCCTTTAAACCGCCGTTGAACCTGTTGTATAATCTGTCCATTGTTTAATTCTGAAAGAATTCTGAAGAAGGGTCTCGACCCGAAACGTCACCCATTCCTTTTCTCCAGAGATGCTGCCCATCCCGCTGAGTTACTCCGGCATTTTGTGTCTGATTTTTTAACTCATCCCTTTGCGTACATCAAACTGATGTGAAATCAAGTAAAAGTGACATCAGTGAGAACAATCAAGAACTGTTCACTTCACGCAACGGAGGTTAGTGTCGTTGCTGAGTCAGTCATTTTTACATTTGCTGAAGGAGACATAACATGTGGATTCCCTGGAGTACATACAACATACAACATACAACATAGAACATAGATGTCAGAGGCGGACCTGCCCAGTAGGCCCAGCTCACCCACCACGGTCTCTGGTGGGACGAAGGCTCGTCGGTCGGTCAGCTGGAGACGAGGGACGTTAGGCGGTGGGAGGATGAACCGGGAGAGGAAAGGGGAGGGGAGGAGAAGAGAGGAGAGGAGAGGAGAGGAGAGGAGAGGGAGAGGAGAGGAGAGGAGAGGAGAGGAGAGAGAGGAGAGGAGAGGAGAGGAGAGGAGAGGAGAGGAGAGGAGAGAAGGAGAGGAGAGGAGAGGAGAGAGAGGAGAGAGAGGAGAGGAGAGGAGAGGAGAGGAGAGGAGAGGAGAGGAGAGGGGAGGGGAGGGAGGGGAGGGGAGGGGAGGGGAGGGGAGGGGAGGGGAGGGGAGAAGAGAGGAGAAGAGAGGAGAAGAGAGGAGAAGAGAGGAGAAGAGAGGAGAAGAGAAGAGAAGAGAAGAGAAGAGAAGAGAAGAGAAGAGAAGAGAAGAGAAGAGAAGAGAAGAGAAGAGAAGAGAAGAGAAGAGAAGAGAAGAGAAGAGAAGAGAAGAGAAGAGAAGAGAAGAGAAGAGCAGAGAAGGGGAGGAGGGGAGGAGGGGAGGAGGGGAGGAGGGGAGGAGGGGAGGGGAGGGGAGGGAGGGGAGAGGAGAGGAGAGGAGAGGAGAGAGAGAGGAGAGGAGAGGAGAGGAGAGGAGGAGAGAGAGGAGAGAGAGGAGAGGAGAGGAGAGGAACGTCGGTTCGCGGGAACTGCTCCTGTACAGCGCGCGCGCGGGCCGACAGGACTTTGTGGACTTTGAATAATGGCGGCAAAACATGTTGGCGCCTTCGTGTGTAACATATGCAGGAAGAATTTCACCGTGCCGTTGTACATGTGGCAAATAAAGCAACATTGACTCTTGACTATGGAACAGTACATCACAGGAACGGGCCCTTCAGCCCACAATAGAATTCATAGCCATCGATGATCCCTCTCACTTTAAATGTTTAAGAAAGAACTGCAGATGCTGGAAAAATCTAAGGTAGACAAAAGTGCTGGAGAAACTCAGCGGGTGAGGCATCATCTATGGAGCGAAGGAATATTCCTTCGCTCCATAGATGCTGCCTCACCCGCTGAGTTTCTCCAGCATTTTGTCTACCCTCTCACGTTAAAGCTGTCTTTGACATTTCCACGCTGGGAAAAGAGGTTCTGACTGTCTACCCTATCTAAGCCTCTCATAATGTTCGGGCATCTCTTCAGCCTCCGACGATCCGGACAAAACGATCCAAGTATATCCAAGTCTCCTCACGGCTAATACCCTCTCATCCAGGCAGCATTCTGGTAAATCTCCTCTGCACCCTCTCCAAAGCCTCCACATGCTTCCTGTAATGGGGGCGACCGGAACTGCACGCACTACTCCACATGCAGCCTGACCAAAGTCCTATAGAGCTGAATCGTGACTTCCTGACTCTTAGACTCAATTCCCCTGACCGATGAAGGCAAGCCTTCTTTACTACTTAGAGTCACAGAGTGATACAGGGCGGAAACAGGCCCTACGGCCCAACTTGCTCGCATCTACACTAGTCCCACCTGCCTGCGTTTGGCCCATATCCCTCCAAACCTGTCCTATCCATGTACCTGTCCAAATGTTTCTTAAACGTTGGGAAAGTCCCAGCCTGTGATCGATACATCTTCTAGATGCGCTGGGACACATCCTCAATGATGTGACATGGAGTCATCGGGTGTTTGGGGTCTCACAACATCAGACACCCTCGCCCAGGCGACCCAGCCGGGGTTGATCAGGCCCCGACTTGCGTCCCAGCAGCAACCGCCCACGGATCTGCCATCTTAATAACCACTCTGCAGGGGTTGGGAGACTCTAGTGCGTGGAGGGACTGGGCTCTGTGGGGTGAGTCCAGGCCGGGCTCCTCCTGCGTCTCACCAGGTTCAAGGCCTGTGCTCTGCACCTCTTTCTCCTTCTCCGAGCATTTCATTCTCGCCTGATGGATTTTTAGGCCATGGTGGTTCATTAGGCCTTTCCGTAGCTTTGTTGGGTGTCTTTCTCATGAAAGACACAGATTGGGGAGCTAACCCAGCCTGTCCAGAGTGACGTCTTTCCGTGCCGTCAACTGTCTCTCCAGTAGTCACCAAACTATTCTTGGTTGTCACCCAGTCTATTCCTAGGTGCCACTGGCCTCAACTACCTCCTCCGGCAGCTCGTTCCATACACCCACCACCCTTTGTGGAAAAAGTTACCCCTCAGATTCCTATTAAATCTTTTCCCTTTCACCTTAAACCTATGTCCTTTGGTCCTCGATTCCCCCACTCTGGGCAGGAGACTCTGTGCATCTACCCGATCTATTCCTCTCATGATTTTATACACTTCGATAAGATCACCCCTCATCCTCCTGGAATAGAGACCCAGCCTGCTCAACCTCTCCCTGTAGCTCACACCCTCTAGTCCTGGCAACATCCTCGTAAATCTTCTCTGTGCCGTTTCCAGCTTGACAACAAAGTACCATTTCACCACTTGTGTTGCCTTCGTAAAATCCTGTAGTTTATGATAGTTTATTCTATAGGGCTTTGGTTAGGCTGCATTCGGAATATTGTGTGTAGTTCTGGTTACTTGAAGAATGTGGGGACTTTGGAGAGGGTGCAGAGGAGGCTTACCAGAACGCTGACTGGACTAGAGGGTTTCAGCTATAGGAAGAGGTTGGGCAGACTGGGATTGTTTTCTCCGGAACGTCGAAGATTAAAGGGGGACTTGATGGTTATGAGAGACATAGATAGGGTAGACATTGTTCCCCATGTTCCCGTAGTCAGGATCGGACCGGGGTCTCTGGCGCTGTGAGGCAGCGGCTGAACCAGCTGGTGCCATATTGTATGACAGGGGGGGGGGAGAAGTCCATCAATGGTTTGAACAATCCTAAATGAAGCTTTGAGGCAGTTGTGGCAGTTGTGCATTCAGTATGTGGAACTAGCCAGCTGTGAAACTTTACGGTCTATAAAAGCTGACAACCTAATCTCGGGAGATTGATTACTGTCTATGCCTACAGGGGTATAATCCTGACCTCAACCACCGACCGCTGCAAGGTCATTGAATGTAAACACTCTCACTCTGCTCCCAGTCTGCGATGGATGTGCCCATGTGATGGAACACAACCTCGCATCTCTCTTCAAATAAAACAAAATGGGCGGCACGGTGGAGCAGCGGTAGAGTTGCTGCCTCACAGCGCCAGAGACCCGGGTTCCATCCTGACTACGGGTGCTGTCTGTACGGAGTTTGTAACGTTCTCCCCGTGACCTGCGTGGGTTTTCTCCGGGTGCTCCGGTTTCCTCGCACACTCCAAAGACGTCCAGGTTTGTAGGCGAATTGGCTTCAGTACAATGGTAAATTGTCACTAATGGGTGTAGGATAGTGTTAGCGCACGGGATGATCGCTGGTCGGCACGGACTCGATGGGCCGAAGGGGCTGCTTCTGCACAGTATCTCTAAAGTAAACCCTGCTCCTATCCCCCCAGTCTCGAGCAGTCATCTTGCAATCCCATGCCCATCATTTCCCTTTCATCCCCTCCCTCTCCCATCCCCATCTCTCCCCTTCCACCTATCTACCTGTGAGGTTATCCACTTTGGTGGCAAAAACAGGAAAGTAGACTATTATCTGATTGGTGGCCGATTAGGAAAAGGGGAGATGCAACGAGACCTGGGTGTCATGTACACCAGGCATGCAGGTGCAGCAGGCAGTGAAGAAAGCGATGGTATGTTAACATTCATAGCAAAAGGATTTGAGTATAGGAGCAGGGAGGTTCTACTGCAGTTGTACAGGGTCTTGGTGAGACCACACCTGGAGTATTGCGTACAGTTTTGGTCTCCTAATCTGAGGAAAGACATTCTTGCCATAGAGGGAGTACAGAGAAGGTTTACCAGACTGATTCCTGGGATGTCACGACTTTCATATGAAGAAAGACTGGATAGATTCGGCTTGTACTCACTAGAATTTAGAAGATTGAGGGGGGATCTTATAGAAACTTACAAAATTCTTAAGGGGTTGGACAGGCTAAATGCAGGAAGATTGTTCCCGATGTTGGGGAAGTCCATAACAAGGGGTCACAGTTTAAGGATAAGGGGGAAGTTTTTTAGGACCGAGATGAGAAAAACATTTTTCACACAGAGAGTGGTGAATCTGTGGAATTCTCTGCCAGAGAAGGTAGTTGAGGCCAGTTCATTGGCTATATTTAAGAGGGAGTTAGATGTGGCCCTTGTGGCTAAAGGGATCAGGGGATATGGAGAGAAGGCAGGTACAGGATACTGAGTTGGATGATCAGCCATGATCATATTGAATGGCGGTGCAGGCTCGAAGGGCCGAATGGCCTACTCCTGCACCTATTTTCTATGTATCTATGTATCTATGTAAGTTGCGATCACTGTCGTACATGGCATTGTAAGGAATGATGATAAAGCACACACACATCAAAATCCTATACTTCCAGCGGCGGATGTCCGCGGGAACTGGAGGACAGAGATGTGTGGTGCGTCCGTCACCGTTCCCGTCGGAAACCAGCGCCACTGCGTCGCTAATGTTTTCAACGATGATGAATGGATGCATGAAGGAATAGAAAAGGATTAGAGAGAATATGGGCCAAACGCGGGCAGGTGGGACCAGTGTAGCTGGGGCATCTTGGTCGGTGTGAGCAAGTTGGGCTGAGGGGCCTGTTTCCACGTTGTATCACGCTATCAATGACACCTTGACCCATAACAACGCACGCCACCCTTTTGTTGATTTGGCTTGGGAAGTTCCAACTTGGGAAGTTGGGAACTGCTCCATCCAAGACCGCAAGAAATCGCAGGAGAATTGTGGACGCAGGCCAGACCGTCACACAAACCAACCTCCCTTCCATTGACTCCATCTACACCTCACGCTGCCTCGGCAAGGCCAGCAGCATCATCAAGGACCAGTCGCACCCTGGCCACTCCCTCTTCTCCCCTCTCCCATCGGGCAAGAGGTACAGAAGTGTGAAAACAAACGCACACCTCCAGATTCAGGGTCAGTTTCTTCCCAGCTGTTATCAGGCGACTGAACCGTGCTATGAACAACTAGAGAGCAGTGTTGAACTACTATTTACCTCATTGGAGACCCTCAGACTATGTTTAATCAGACGTTATTGAACTTCATCTTGCACTAAACATTGTTCATTTTATCTTGTATCTGTACACTGTGGACGGCTCGATTGTGATCACATCTTTCCGCTCACTGGCAAGCATGCAACTAAAAAGCATACTAAAGCTAAAAACTTGATTAGTAAGTACGTTTGGCCCATATCTCTCTAAACCTTTATTAGACAACTGAACCATCCTACCAACAACCAGAGAGCAGTCCTAAGCTACCATCTACCTCATTGAAGACCCTCGGACTATCTTTAATTGGACTTTACTGGACTTTATCTTGCACTAGTCATAGAGTGATACAGTGTGGAAACAAGCCCTTCGGCCCAACTTGGCCACACCGACCAACAACGTCCCAGCTACACTAGTCCCACCTGCCTGCGTTTTGTCCATATCCCTCCAAACCTGTCCTATCCATGTACCTGTCTGAATGTTTCTTACATAGAAAACATAGAAAGTAGGTGCGAGAGTAGACCACCAGGCCCATCGAGCCCGCACCGCCATTCGCTCATGGCTGAACACTAAACAAACACCCCCACCCACAAACAGTAGACACAAGACACAGAACACAAGACACTACCCTCCCCTTTATAGCGCTATCACCCCTCTCCACCCCAAGAACCGCGTGATCTCCTGGGGGAGGCAAAAAAACCGGATAAAAACCCAGGTCCAATTCGGGAAAAAAATCCGGGAAATTCCTCTCCGACCCCAATCCAGGCGATCGACACTTGTCCAGGAGATCACTCAGGTCTTACTATACTAACCATACCTAGGTCCATATCCCTGCCCTCTCCCCGTAGCCCCTTATCCCCTTGGCAGCTAAAAAACCATCTATTTTAGACTTAAATATATTTAATGTTTCTGCTTCCACTGCTCCCTGGGGCAGTGAATTCCATAAATTAACCACCCTCTGGGTGAAGAAGTTCTTCCTCATCTCAGTTTTAAAAGAGCCCCCCCTTATTCTACAACTATGTCCCCTAGTTCTAGTTTCCCCGATCATTGGGAACATCCTCGGTGCATCCACCCGATCAAGGCCCCTCACGATCTTATATGTTTCAATGAGATCGCCTCTCATTCTTCTAAACTCCAAAGAGTAGAGTTCCAGCCTACTTAACCTTTCCTCATATGTCAATCCCCTCATTGCAGGAATTAATCTTGTAAACCTTCGCTGCACTGCCTCCAGGGCCAGTACATCCTTTCTTAAGTATGGACCCCAGAACTGTACACAGTATTCCAAATGTGGTCTCACTAATACTGTGTACAGCTGCAGCAAGACCTCCGTGTTTTTATACTCAATCCCCCTAGCAATAAAGGCCAAAACTCCATTGGCCTTCCTGATTGCTTGCTGCACCTGCATACTAACTTTTAGTGATTCATGTACTACTACCCCTAGATCCCTTTGCGTTGCATTACAACGCAGCTCCACCTCATTTAGAAAATAACTTGCCCTATCATTTTTTTTCCCAAAGTGAATGACTTCACATTTATTAGTATTAAATTTCATCTGCCAAGTTGTTGCCCACTCACCTAGCTTATCTATATCCTTTTGCAGACTCTTCCTATCCTCCTCATCCCCTACTTTTCCTCCCATTTTTGTATCGTCCGCAAATTTTGATATATTACACTTGGTTCCCTCCTCCAAATCATTTATATAAATTGTGAACAACTGGGGTCCCAGCACCGACCCTTGCGGAACCCCGCTAGTTACCGGTTGCCATCCCGAGTATGAACCATTTATCCCCACTCTCTGCTTCCTATTTGTTAGCCAATCCTCTACCCATGCTAATATATTACCCCCAATCCCATAATTTTTTATTTTTAGCAATAGTCTCTTATGTGGCACCTTGTCAAAAGCCTTTTGGAAGTCCAAGTATACCACATCCATCGGTTCCCCTTTATCCACCCGGGTTGTTACTTCCTCAAAGAATTCGAGCAGATTCGTTAAACAGGACTTCCCCTTCACAAAACCATGCTGGTTCTGTCCGATGAAGTCATGTTTATCCAAGTGCCCCGTTAGTGTTTCTTTAATAATTGTCTCTAACATTTTACCCACCACCGATGTTAGACTAACCGGTCTATAGTTACCCGCCCTGTCCCACTGTACGAGTTCATTTAAGAGCTCTCCCGAGTTTGCCCTGATTCGAACTTGGAGATTTACGGTAATGGCCGCTCGTGGGTACTCGGGGCTCTCGTGGACATTTTTCAACATGTTGAAAAATCTTCACGAGTCTTCTCGAGCTTACCGCGTTTCCCGAGTACCTGCCGTTAGCGTTACGAGCTGCTAAGAGACGTCCCCGAGCTCCGACGTACCCGCTACGTACATTCTACGTGCTTACCACGAGTTTGATTTTTTTTTAAACTCGGGAGAGCTCTTGAATTACCTCGTACAGTGGGACAGGGCTTTTAAACGTTGTGATAGTCCCAGCCTTAACTACCTCCTCCGGCAGCTCGTTCCATACACCCACCACCCTTTGTCTGGAAAAGTTACCCCTCAGATTCCAATTAAATCTTTCCCCATTCACCTTAAACCTAAACTCTGCTTCTCGATTCCCCCACCCTGGGCAAGAGACTCTGTGCGTCTACCTGATCTATTCCTCTCGTGATTTTATACACCTCTATAAGATCACCCCTCATCCTCCTGCGCTCCAAGGAATAGAGTCCCAGCCTACTCAACCTCTCCCTGTAGCTCAGGCCCTCGAGTCCTGGCAACATCCTCGTAAATCTTCTCTGTACCCTTTCCAGCTTGACAAACTGACAACTAAATATTATCCCTTAATCATGTATCTATACACTGTGGACGGCTCGAGTGTAATCATGTATTGTCTTTCCGCTGACTGGTTAGCACGCAACAAAAGCTTTCCACTGTACCTCGGTACACGTGACAGTAAACTAAACTGAACTTAATCCAATGCAACAGGACAAAGGCGGCAATAGTCTTTGCAATAGTCAGTGTCGGAAGAAAGCAGATATGCACTGGTTTGGTTTGTACGCCATGAAAGCTTTTCACTGTACCTCATGTATACGTGACAATAAACATAGAAACACAGAAAACAGGTGCAGGAATAAGCCATTTGGCCCCTCGAGGCAGAACCGCCATTCAATATGATCATAGCTGATCATTCAAAATCAGTACCCCCGTTCCTGCTTGCCCCCCCCCCCCCTATATCCCTTGATTCCTTTAGCTCTAAGAGCTAAATCTAACTCTCTCTTGAATGCATACTTCTGTGGCAGAGAATTCCACAGATTCACAACTCTCTGGGTGAAAACGTTTTTCCTCATCTCAGTCCTGAATGGCCGACCCCTTATTCTTAAACTGTGTGACCCTTGGTTCCGGACTCCCCCAACATGGGGAACATTTTTTCCTGCCTCTAGCCTGTCCAATCCCGTAAGAATTTTGTCTGTTTCTATACGATTCCATAACAATGAAGGAAACATCATGCTAAATAGAGGGCGCTCACCTCACTGACTATGGTGGAGGCGTATCGGTCCCTGCTGTAGACCCAGCCGTCCACACAGGACTCCGTCTGCCGTGACGTCTGGTTGAGTCCCTCTTGCTCCTGCCTCTTGAACCTGCTGCACCTGCTGTAGACTGGCTTGCCTCCCTCCACCTTGAAGGGCAGCAGTAGACTTTGGTTCATGGAGGCGGCTTGCTCAAAGGTGACGTTGGGGAAGTCGGGGAGCCGGCAGTGGTGCTGGGGTGTGTCAGCCAGGAACACCATCGACAGGCCCACGTAGCCATTGGGGATGATTCCGATACTGAGCAGAAAGAAGATTCGCTTCTGGTAAAAACCCCACTCCCCCAGGAAAGCAGTCGCCTCGTCGTAATCCTGCATCTCTCGAGCCCTCATCTTCCAAAACGTTAACCGGTCTGCGGTCGACCACCTCCACTTGGAAAGAAGCTCCTCGTCGGAAACCCCACTCCTCGGGATAATTTCCAATCACAACAAGCAGAAACAAAAATGCATGAACCAGTCGCAGTGTTCAGCAAAGAGTCGACAGAGAGATCAGCTGGAAAATAATATCTTCATAACCACACAGCAACTGATCTGAGCTTATTGCATGTCCATGCTTCACCAGGTGAATCGAGACCTTTCACTGAAATATCCCACTGTATCTGACCATTTGAAAAACAGCCTTCTTTCTTCCCCTCTCCCCCCTGCACCACCTCCCCAATCCTTATGTGCCTTAATTGGCTGCTACCCGATTGAGTGACATGGCTTCTCCAAGCCTATTAATACATGCCTCCAAACTTTCTATGAACAAGAGGATATCATGGAATCTCGTTATTAATACCTAAATGATATCAGTAGTTGTGACAAGCTAATGGCTTCAACAGATCGTACTGTTAAAACAAGTTTGTTACTGATTAGTGGAGGGGCAACGTGAGTTCTTCACCCCAAAGATATCACAACTTTTATATTTCTCTGCTCTCTAACTTTGCCTTTAATGCTTAAATGAGAGTTTAGTCTAGTGTAGTGCAGTGTAGTGCAGTGCACTGTAGTGTAGTGTAGTGTGTAGTGTAGTGTAGTGTGTAGTGTGTAGTGTGTAGTGTAGTATAGTGTGTAGTGTAGTGTAGTGTGTAGTGTGTAGTGTGTAGTGTAGTATAGTGTGTAGTGTAGTGTAGTGTAGTGTAGTGTGTAGTGTAGTGTAGTGTGTAGTGTGTAGTGTGTAGTGTAGTATAGTGTGTAGTGTAGTGTAGTGTGTAGTGTGTAGTGTGTAGTGTAGTATAGTGTGTAGTGTAGTGTAGTGTAGTGTAGTGTGTAGTGTAGTGTAGTGTGTAGTGTGTAGTGTGTAGTGTAGTATAGTGTGTGTAGTGTAGTGTAGTGTAGTGTAGTGTGTAGTGTAGTGTAGTGTAGTGTAGTGTAGTGTGTAGTGTAGTGTAGTGTAGTGTAGTGTAGTGTGTAGTGTAGTGTAGTGTAGTGTGTAGTGTAGTGTAGTGTAGTGTGTAGTGTAGTGTGTAGTGTAGTGTAGTGTAGTGTGTAGTGTAGTGTAGTGTAGTGTGTAGTGTAGTGTAGTGTGTAGTGTAGTGTAGTGTATAGTGTAGTGTAGTGTGTAGTGTGTAGTGTGTAGTGTAGTGTAGTGTGTAGTGTAGTGTAGTGTAGTGTGTAGTGTAGTGTAGTGTAGTGTAGTGTGTAGTGTAGTGTAGTGTAGTGTAGTGTAGTGTGTAGTGTGTAGTGTAGTGTAGTGTAGTGTGTAGTGTAGTGTAGTGTAGTGTAGTGTAGTGTAGTGTGTAGTGTGTAGTGTGTAGTGTAGTGTAGTGTGTAGTGTAGTGTAGTGTAGTGTGTAGTGTAGTGTAGTGTAGTGTAGTGTAGGTGTAGTGTGTAGTGTAGTGTAGTGTAGTGTGTAGTGTAGTGTGTAGTGTAGTGTAGTGTGTAGTGTAGTGTGTAGTGTAGTGTAGTGTAGTGTGTAGTGTAGTGTAGTGTAGTGTGTAGTGTAGTGTAGTGTGTAGTGTAGTGTGTGTAGTGTAGGTGTAGTGTAGTGTGTAGTGTGTAGTGTAGTGTGTAGTGTAGTGTGTAGTGTAGTGTAGTGTGTAGTGTTAGTGTAGTGTGTAGTGTAGTGTGTTGTGTAGTGTAGGTGTAGTGTGTAGTGTAGTGTGTAGTGTAGGTGTGTAGTGTAGTGTGTAGTGTAGTGTGTTGTGTAGTGTGTAGTGTGTAGTGTAGTGTAGTGTGTAGTGTAGTGTGTAGTGTGTAGTGTAGTGTAGTGTAGTGTAGTGTAGTGTAGTAGTGTAGGTGTAGTGTTGTGTGTTGTGTAGTGTAGTGTGAGTGTGTGTGTGTAGTGTAGTGTGTGTGTAGTGTAGTGTGTTGTGTTGTAGTGTAGTGTGTAGTGTAGTGTGTGTGTAGTGTGTAGTGTAGTGTGTAGTGTGTGTGTGTAGTGTAGTGTAGTGTGTGGTAGTGTAGTGTGTGTGTAGTGTAGTGTGTGTAGTGTGTGTAGTGTAGTGTGTAGTGTAGTGTGTGGTGTAGTGTAGTGTGGTGTAGTGTAGTGTAGTGTGTAGTGTAGTGTTGGTAGTGTAGTGTGTAGTGTAGTGTAGTGGTGTAGTGTAGTGTAGTGTGTGTAGTGGTGTAGTGTAGTGTAGTGTGTAGTGTAGTGTTGTGTAGTGTAGTGTAGTGTGTGTGTAGTGTAGTGTGTGGGTAGTGTAGTGTAGTGTAGTGTAGTGTAGTGTGTAGGTGTGTAGTGGTGTAGTGTATGTGTAGTGTGTAGTGTAGTGTGTAGTGTGTAGTGTTGTGTAGTGTAGTGTGTAGTGTAGTGTAGTGTAGTGTGTAGTGTAATGTGTAGTGTAGTTTAGTGTAGTGTGAAGTGTGTAAAGACTTGCCAAACACGTGATGTCTTCACTACTAGTTTATTGCAGACATTATAATCACACACACACACACAGTGCCCTAGCTGTTCGTGGTCCGTCACCGGAGCTAGAGAGGGAGCTGGGGTGGGGAGGCTACAATTATACTGAAGATAATGGGGAGTGGTTAGTAGTGGTGAGGTCACTATGTTAAAGGAGCATGCACTGATCTACATCCTTCCCCTTGGAAGATTGCATTATAGAGCGGTTTAAGTTTTTCACCAGGCGCCAGAACCCCGGGGAGCACATCGACTCCTTCATTGCATCGTTGCGTCACCTGGCTCGGCGTTGCCTCCCCTGACGCGGTGACCCCCGACCAAATGATTAGGGATGTCCTAGTTCACGGCCTACAGGACGAGAAGCTACGGGCAGAGCTCTTGAGGAAGCCAGACCTCACTTTAAACGAGGCTCTGCATGCCTCTCGCATGGCTGCTGCTGTCGACTCATTATCTCCACCTGAGGCTCAGGACATTCACTATGCCGGTGCTGCTGGACGCCGGCGGAACGATGGCCCGCCACGCCAGCGTAGCACTCCCGCACCCGCGAGGAACAACCCACGTCGTTGCCCCAACTGCAACTTCGCCAATTATCAATTTAATGTTTGCCCTGCGCTGGGGAAAACTTGCAATTTCTGTAGAAAGCTGAATCACTTCTCCGCAGCGTGTCGTTCCAGGGGCCAGCCTATCCCTGCTCCGAGAAGGAGTCTAAACAACCTTGCTGTGACTGATAGCGCTCATGGTTCCCAGTACCATTCAGACAAACTCCCTGATTCTGATACCAGTTCCTCCCATTATGAATCGCGTATTTTTTCAGTTTTGGGTGCACCTGCTTTGATAGCTGATCCCTCAGTGCGAGTTGCTGTGAATGGGATGACCTTTCCTGCGAAGGTCGACACGGGGGCGTTTGCCAATGTTATGTCTTTAAGCCTCTTTGAGCAGATAAGATCTGGTGAGAAGGTTACTGCCGACGACTCATGGCAAGGAGACGCGGATTTTTTTCCCGAATTGGACCTGGGTTTTTATCCGTTTTTTTGCCTCCCCCAGGAGATCACGCGGTTCTTGGGGTGGAGAGGGGTGATAGCGATATAAAGGGGAGGGTAGTGTCTTGTGTTCTGTGTCTTGTGTCTACTGTTTGTGGGTAAGGGTGTCTGTTTAGTGTTCAGCCATGAGCGAATGGCGGTGCGGGCTCGATGGGCCTGGTGGTCTACTCTCGCACCTACTTTCTATGTTTCTATGACTCCCGTCTTCATGCCTATGGGGGGAGAGTGCTCGTACCAGTCGGGAAGGCAACCCTTATCTGCATGGTTCTGAAGACCTCTCGGCCCCTCTCTTTCCTCCTGCTGGAATCTGAGAATGTTACTCTGTTGGGCGCCAGTGCGTGCCAGGACCTCGGTTTGGTTTCCTTCCACCGCGATATCCACCTGGTGCAGGCCCCCATGGACCCCATGAGCGAGTACCCTGATCGTTTTGACGATGTATTGGGCAAACTACCCTACAATTACGAAATTGTTGTGGACCCGGGGGTCGATCCGGTAATCCGCCCGGCTCACCGCGTCTCCTTTGCCATGAAGGACAGGGTGGAGTCGACTCTGTGCCAGATGGTGGCCGTGGGCATCATCAAGGAGGTGAGTGATCCCACCCGGTGGGTCTCCACCATGGTCGTTGCTGCTAAGAAGGACAAGAGTGAGATTCGGATCTGTATAAACCCCAAGGACCTGAACCTTGCCATCAAGCGCCCGCACTACCCCATGCGAACGGTGGAGGATGTCGCTGCACAGGTTGGCCCAGCCACTGTCTTCTCTGTCCTCGATGCCAAGAGCTCTTTCTGGCAGATTCCGCTGGATAAACGTTCCTCCTTCCTGACCACTTTCGGTACACCTTTCGGCAGGTTCCGTTTCTTCCGCATGCCTTTCGGGATCAATTCTGCCAGCGAGGTTTTCCAGTGCACCATGGAGCAGCTATTTGCCGGTCTGCCGTGTGCTATCATCGTCGATGACATCTTAGTGTACGGGGAGAGACGTCGTTGAGCACGACCTCCACCTCCGCCAAGTCCTGGATAGGGCTCATGAGATCAACCTCAAACTGAACCCCAGAAAGTGCCGTTTCCGCGTCCCGGAGGTCACCTACGTGGGCCACGTTTTCACGGCTGAGGGTCTGAAACCAGACCCACAGAAGACAGCTGCGGTCTCTGGGATGCCAGCTCTGGCCGACGTGCCCAGCCTGCAGCGCTTCTTGGGCATGGTGAACTACCTGGGAAATTCATTCCTGACCTCAGCGAGCTGAGTGCGCACCTGAGGGAACTGACCAAGAAGGACACTGACTGGGTTTGGTTCCCGCAGCGTCAGGCAGCTTTCGAAGCCCTGAAGTCCCGGCTGGTTCGCACCCCCACTCTCAAGTTCTTCGACATGAAGCGCCCCATCGTCCTCAGCTGCGATGCCTCGAATTTCGGTCTTGGTGCCGCCTGCCTGCAACTCTACGACCGCCTACAGCTACCTGTCTCCTACGCTTCCCGCACCATGACCCCTGCCGAGCAACTCCTACGCTTCCCGCACCATGACCCCTGCCGAGCAACGCTACGCTCAGATTGAGAAGGAGCTCCTTGCCGTGGTGTTTGCCTGCTCGAAGTTCAAGCACTACATTCTGGGTAACACTTTCACTATTGAGACCGACCACCAGCCGCTGGTCACGATCTTGAACAAACCGATCCACGTTGCCTCTTCCCGTTTGCAGCGTATGATGCTGCAGCTCCAGCGCTTCACGTTTCGAATTGTGTACCGAAAGGCAAGGACATGTTTGTGGCCGACACGCTGTCCCGCGCACCGCTGGCGTCTACTGCCCGCCACCCGTACGAATCGTCCGACCTGATGGTGCTAAACGTTAACTTCGTGCCTTCCCGGCAGATGCAGTCCCTGATTCAGCACACTGCCAATGATCCTGCCCTGCAACAGCTTGTAGACGTCATCCGTCGTGGCTGGCCTGACCGTCGCTCACCCTTGCCGGCTGGTGCTGCGCCCTACTTCCTAGTCCGGGATGAACTTGTGCTGCATGACGGCGTGGTGGTGAAGGGCCACAAGGTTGTGGTGCCTGCTGCGCTGCAGGACCACTATTTCCAAACCGCCCACAGCGGCCATCCCGGAGCCGATGCCACCCTGTCCCAGGCCCAGAGCCAATTTTATTGGCCCGGCATGGCACAGGACATCCGGGATAGGGTCTCCGCCTGCTCAACCTGCAATAGCCTCTCTCCCCACCAGCAACGCCAGCCACTCCTGCAACAGGCTGCCCCCGACCTGGCGTGGATGGCGGTCGCTACTGACATATTTGAGTGGCGTGGCAAACATTTCCTGGTCCTTGTAGACTCCTATTCCAGCTGGTTCGAGGTGGATCAGCTGCCCTCCCTCACTTCTGCTGCTGTCATCGGGAAGCTGCGCCGCAACTTTGGGATCTTTGGCTCTCCTGTGAATTTGCAGTCTGACAACGGCAGCCAGTTCTCGAGTGCGGAGTTCCGCGCCTTCGCTGCCGCCTGGAACTTTCGCCACATCACCAGCAGCCCTGAGTACCCGCAGAGCAACGGCCTTGCTGAGCGCGCCGTCCGCAGTGCCAAGGAGCTGTTGGAGCAGTGCAGACTATCGCATTCGGATTTTTACCTGGCCCTACTGAATCTCCGCAATATTTCTCGTGACACTGCCCTAGGCTCGCCTGCTCAGCGGCTCATGTCCCGCACCACACGCCCTCCGATCCCTGTCTCCCAGCGATCCCTAGAGCCCGCGGTCCACAGCCCTGCTGCTGTCCAGGAGCGCATTGCCCAGAAACAGGCTATCCAGAAGCGCTCCCACGACAAATCCTGCCGCCCCTTCCGCGTCTCTTCCAGGGCCAGGTCGTCCGGATGCAGTCCCCCTCAGGACACTACCGGCTGGCTGTTGTCGTCGGCTCTGCAGACTCTCCGCGGTCTTACCTGGATGACGACGAGGGTACCACCTACCGCCGGTCCCGCCAGCATTTGCTGCCGATCCCACTTCTAACACCATGTAAAGACTTGCCAAACACGTGATGTCTTCACTACTAGTTTATTGCAGACATTGTAATCACACACACACACAGTGCCCTAGCTGTTCGTGGTCCGTCACCGGAGCTAGAGAGGGAGCTGGGGGTGGGGAGGCTACAATTATACTGAAGATAATGGGGAGTGGTTAGTAGTGGTGAGGTCACTATGTTAAAGGAGCATGCACTGATCTACATAGTGTAGTGTGTAGTGTAGTGTAGTGTGTGGTGTAGTGTAGTGTGTAGTGTAGTGTAGTGTGTAGTGTAGTGTAGTGTGTAGTGTAGTGTAGTGTAGTGTAGTGTGTAGTGTAGTGTGTAGTGTAGTGTAGTGTGTAGGGTAGTGTGTAGGGTAGTGTGTAGGGGTGTGTAGAGTAGTGTAGTGTGTAGTGTAGTGTAGTGTGTAGTGTAGTGTGTAGTGTAGTGTGTAGTGTAGTGTGTAGTATAGTGTGTAGTGTAGTGTGTAGTGTAGTGTAGTGTGTAGGGTAATGTGTAGGGTAGTGTAGTGTGTAGTGTAGTGTAGTGTGTAGTGTAGTGTAGTGTAGTGTGTAGTGTAGTGTAGTGTGTAGTGTAGTGTAGTGTGTAGTGTAGTGTAGTGTGTAGTGTAGTGTAATGTGTGTAGTGTAGTGTAGTGTGTAGTGTAGTGTGTAGTGTAGTGTAGTGTGTAGTGTAGTGTAGTGTAGTGTAGTGTAGTGTAGTGTAGTGTGTAGTATAGTGTAGTGTGTAGTGTAGTGTGTAGTGTAGTGTAGTGTGTAGTGTAGTGTAGTGTAGTGTGTAGTGTAGTGTAGTGTGTAGTGTGTAGTGTGTAGTGTAGTGTAGTGTGTAGTGTGTAGTGTAGTGTGTAGTGTAGTGTAGTGTGTAGTGTAGTGTAGTGTGTAGTGTAGTGTAGTGTAGTGTAGTGTAGTGTGTAGTGTAGTGTGTAGTGTAGTGTGTAGTGTGTAGTGTAGTGTGTAGTGTAGTGTAGTGTGTAGTGTAGTGTGTAGTGTAGTGTAGTGTGTAGTGTAGTGTGTAGTGAAGTGTAGTGTGTAGTGTAGTGTAGTGTGTAGTGTAGTGTGTAGTGTAGTGTGTAGTGTAGTGTAGTGTGTAGTGTAGTGTAGTGTGTAGTGTAGTGTGGTGTAGTGTAGTGTAGTGTAGTGTGTAGTGTAGTGTAGTGTGTAGTGTAGTGTAGTGTGTAGTGTAGTGTAATGTAGTGTAGTGTAGTGTAGTGTGTAGTGTAGTGTAGTGTAGTGTGTAGTGTAGTGTAGTGTAGTGTAGTGTGTAGTGTAGTGTAGTGTAGTGTAGTGTGTAGTGTAGTGTAGTGTAGTGTAGTGCGTAGTGTAGTGTGTAGTGTAGTGTGTAGTGTAGTGTAGTGTAGTGTGTAGTGTAGTGTAGTGTGTAGTGTAGTGTGTAGTGTAGTGTAGTGTAGTGTAGTGTAGTGTGTAGTGTAGTGTAGTGTAGTGTAGTGTAGTGTAGTGTGTAATGTAGTGTAGTGTAGTGTAGTGTGTAGTGTGTAGTGTAGTGTAGTGTGTAGTGTAGTGTGTAGTGTAGTGTAGTGTGTAGTGTAGTGTAGTGTAGTGTGTAGTGTGTAGTGTAGTGTAGTGTGTAGTGTGTAGTGTAGTCTAGTGTAGTGTAGTGTAGTGTAGTGTAGTGTAGTGTAGTGTGTAGTGTAGTGTAGTGTAGTGTGTAGTGTAGTGTAGTGTAGTGTAGTGTAGTGTGTAGTGTAGTGTGTAGTGTAGTGTAGTGTAGTGTAGTGTAGTGTAGTGTGTAGTGTAGTGTGTAGTGTAGTGTAGTGTGTAGTGTAGTGTAGTGTAGTGTAGTGTGTAGTGTAGTGTAGTGTAGTGTGTAGTGTAGTGTGTAGTGTAGTATAGTGTAGTGTGTAGTGTAGTGTAGTATAGTGTAGTGTAGTGTAGTGTGTAGTGTGGTGTAGTGTAGTGTGTAGTGTAGTGTGTAGTGTAGTATGTAGTGTAGTGTAGTGTGTAGTGTAGTGTGTAGTGAAGTGTAGTGTGTAGTGTAGTGTAGTGTGTAGTGTAGTGTGTAGTGTAGTGTAGTGTAGTGTGTAGTGTAGTGTGTAGTGTAGTGTGTAGTGTAGTGTGTAGTGTAGTGTGTAGTGTAGTGTAGTGTGTAGTGTAGTGTGTAGTGTAGTGTAGTGTAGTGTGTAGTGTAGTGTAGTGCAGTGTAGTGTGTAGTGTAGTGTAGTGTGTAGTGTAGTGTAGTGTAGTGTAGTGTGTAGTGTAGTGTGTAGTGTAGTGTAGTGTAGTGTAGTGTGTAGTGTAGTGTGTAGTGTAGTGTAGTGTAGTGTGTAGTGTAGTGTGTAGTGTAGTGTAGTGTGTAGTGTAGTGTGTAGTGTAGTGCGTAGTGTAGTGTAGTGTAGTGTAGTGTAGTGTGTAGTGTAGTGTGTAGTGTAGTGTGTAGTGTAGTGTGTAGTGTAGTGTAGTGTGTAGTGTAGTGTAGTGTAGTGTGTAGTGTAGTGTGTAGTGTAGTGTGTAGTGTAGTGTAGTGTAGTGTAGTGTGTAGTGTAGTGTGTAGTGTAGTGTAGTGTGTAGTGTAGTGTAGTGTAGTGTAGTGTAGTGTGTAGTGTAGTGTGTAGTGTAGTGTGTAGTGTGTAGTGTAGTGTAGTGTGTAGTGTAGTGTAGTGTGTAGTGTAGTGTGTAGTGTAGTGTAGTGTGTAGTGTAGTGTAGTGTAGTGTAGTGTAGTGTGTAGTGTAGTGTGTAGTGTAGTGTGTAGTGTAGTGTGTAGTGTAGTGTGTAGTGTAGTGTGTAGTGTAGTGTGTAGTGTAGTGTAGTGTAGTGTAGTGTAGTGTGTAGTGTAGTGTAGTGTAGTGTAGTGTAGTGTGTAGTGTAGTGTGTAGTGTAGTGTAGTGTAGTGTAGTGTAGTGTGTAGTGTAGTGTAGTGTGTAGTGTAGTGTAGTGTGTAGTGTAGTGTAGTGTGTAGTGAGTGTAGTCTGTAGTGTAGTGTAGTGTGTAGTGTAGTGTGGTGTGTAGTGTAGTGTAGTGTGTAGTGTAGTGTAGTGTGTAGTGTAGTGTGTAGTGTAGTGTAGTGCAGTGTAGTGTGTAGTGTAGTATAGTGTAGTGTGTAGTGTAGTGTAGTATAGTGTAGTGTAGTGTGTAGTGTGGTGTAGTGTAGTGTAGTGTGTAGTGTAGTGTAGTGTAGTGTGTAGTGTAGTGTGTAATGTAGTGTAGTGTGTAGTGTAGTGTGTAGTGTAATGTGTAGTGTAGTGTAGTGTAGTGTGTAGTGTGTAGTGTAGTGTAATGTTTGTAGTGTGTAGTGTAGTGTAGTGTGTAGTGTAGTGTAGTGTAGTGTGTAGTGTGTAGTGTGTAGTGTAGTGTAGTGTGTAGTGTAGTGTAGTGTAGTGTGTAGTGTAGTGTAGTGTGTAGTGTAGTGTGTAGTGTAGTGTAGTGTAGTGTAGTGTGTAGTGTAGTGTAGTGTAGTGTAGTGTAGTGTAGTGTGTAGTGTAGTGTGTAGTGTAGTGTAGTGTGTAGTGTAGTGTGTAGTGTAGTGTGTAGTGTGTAGTGTGTAGTGTAGTGTAGTGTGTAGTGTAGTGTGTAGTGTAGTGTGTAGTGTAGTGTGTAGTGTAGTGTGTAGTGTAGTGTAGTGTAGTGTAGTGTGTAGTGTAGTGTAGTGTAGTGTAGTGTAGTGTAGATACATAGATACATAGAAAATAGGTGCAGGAGTAGGCCATTCGGCCCTTCGAGCCTGCACCGCCATTCAATATGATCATGGCTGATCATCCAACTCAGTATCCCGTACCTGCCTTCTCTCCATACCCCCTGATCCCATTAGCCACAAGGGCCACATCTAACTCCCTCTTATATATAGCCAATGAACTGGCGTCAACTACCCTCTGTGGCAGAGAGTTCCAGAGATTCACCACTCTCTGTGTGAAAAAGTTTTTCCTCATCTCGGTCTTAAAGGATTTCCCCCTTATCCTTAAGCTGTGACCCCTTGTCCTGGACTTCCCCAACATCGGGAACAATCTTCCTGCATCTAGTCTGTCCAACCCCATAAGAATTTTGTACGTTTCTATAAGATCCCCTCTCAATCTCCTAAATTCTAGCGAGTATAAGCCAAGTCTATCCAGTCTTTCTTCATATGAAAGTCCCGACATCCCAGGAATCAGTCTGGTGAACCTTCTCTGCACTCCCTCTATGGCTATAATGTCCTTCCTCAGATTTGGAGACCAAAACTGTACGCAATACTCCAGGTGTGGTCTCACCAAGACCCTGTACAACTGCAGTAGAACCTCCCTGCTCCTATACTCAAATCCTCTTGCTATGAAGGCCAACATACCATTCGCTTTCTTCACTGCCTGCTGCACCTGCATGCCTACTTTCAATGACTGGTGTACCATGACACCCAGGTCTCGCTGCACCTCCCCATTTCCTAATCGGCCACCATTTAGATAATAGTCTGCCTTCCCGTTTTTGCCACCAAAGTGTAGTGTAGTGTAGTGTGTAGTGTAGTGTAGTGTGTAGTGTAGTGTAGTGTGTAGTGTAGTGTAATGTAGTGTAGTGTAGTGTGTAGTGTAGTGTAGTGTAGTGTGTAGTGTAGTGTGTAGTGTAGTGTGTAGTGTAGTGTTGTGTAGTGTAGTGTAGTGTAGTGTGTAGTGTAGTGTAGTGTGTAGTGTAGTGTAGTGTGTAGTGTAGTGTAGTGTAGTGTAGTGTAGTGTGTAGTGTAGTGTGTAGTGTAGTGTCTAGTGTAGTGTAGTGTAGTGTAGTGTGTAGTGTAGTGTAGTGTGTAGTGTAGTGTAGTGTGTAGTGTAGTGTGTAGTGTAGTGTAGTGTGTAGTGCAGTGTAGTGTAGTGTGTAGTGTAGTGTAGTGTAGTGTAGTGTAGTGTAGTGTGTAGCGTAGTGTGTAGTGTAGTGTGTAGTGTAGTGTGTAGTGTAGTGTAGTGTAGTGTGTAGTGTAGTGTGTAGTGTAGAGTGTAGTGTAGTGTAGTGTGTAGTGTAGTGTGTAGTGTAGTGTTGTGTGTAGTGTAGTGTAGTGTGTAGTGTAGTGTAGTGTAGTGTAGTGTAGTGTGTAGTGTGTAGTGTAGTGTGTAGTGTAGTGTCTAGTGTAGTGTAGTGTAGTGTAGTGTGTAGTGTAGTGTAGTGTGTAGTGTAGTGTAGTGTGTAGTGTAGTGTGTAGTGTAGTGTAGTGTGTAGTGCAGTGTAGTGTAGTGTGTAGTGTAGTGTAGTGTAGTGTAGTGTAGTGTAGTGTGTAGCGTAGTGTGTAGTGTAGTGTGTAGTGTAGTGTGTAGTGTAGTGTAGTGTAGTGTGTAGTGTAGTGTGTAGTGTAGAGTGTAGTGTAGTGTAGTGTGTAGTGTAGTGTAGTGTAGTGTGTAGTGTAGTGTGTAGTGTAGTGTAGTGTGTAGTGTAGTGTAGTGTAGTGTAGTGTGTAGTGTAGTGTGTAATGTGTGTAGTGTAGTGTAGTGTGTAGTGTAGTGTAGTGTGTAGTGTAGTGTAGTGTGTAGTGTAGTGTAGTGTAGTGTAGTGTGTAGTGTGTAGTGTAGTGTGTAGTGTGTAGTGTAGTCTAGTGTAGTGTAGTGTAGTGTGTAGTGTAGTGTGTAGTGTAGTGTAGTGTGTAGTGTAGTGTAGTGTAGTGTAGTGTGTAGTGTAGTGTGTAGTGTAGTGTAGTGTGTAGTGTAGTGTAGTGTGTAGTGTAGTGTGTAGTGTAGTGTAGTGTGTAGTGTAGTGTAGTGTAGTGTAGTGTGTAGTGTAGTGTAGTGTAGTGTGTAGTGTAGTGTGTAGTATAGTGTGTAGTATAGTGTGTAGTGTAGTGTAGTGTATAGTGTAGTGTAGGGCAGTGTAGTGTGTAGTGTAGTGTAGTGTGTAGTGTAGTATAGTGTAGTGTAGTGTAGTGTAGTGTGTAGTGTAGTGTAGTGTGGTGTAGTGTGTAGTGTAGGGTAGTGTGTAGTGTAGTGTAGTGTGTAGTGTAGTGTGTAGTGTAGTGTAGTGTAGTGTAGTGTGTAGTGTAGTGTGTAGTGTAGTGTGTAGTGTAGTGTAGTGTAGTGTGTAGTGTAGTGTAGTGTGTAGTGTAGTGTAGTGTAGTGTGTAGTGTAGTGTAGTGTGTAGTGTAGTGTGTAGTGTAGTGTGTAGTGTAGTGTGTAGTGTAGTGCAGTGTAGTGTGTAGTGTAGTGTAGTGTGTAGTGTAGTGTAGTGTGTAGTGTAGTGTAGTGTAGTGTGTAGTGTAGTGTGTAGTGTAGTGTAGTGTGTAGTGTAGTGTAGTGTAGTGTAGTGTGTAGTGTAGTGTAGTGTAGTGTGTAGTGTAGTGTGTAGTGTAGAGTGTAGTGTGTAGTGTAGTGTAGTGTAGTGTGTAGTGTAGTGTAGTGTGTAGTGTAGTGTAGTGTAGTGTAGTGTGTAGTGTAGTGTGTAGTGTAGTGTAGTGTAGTGTTGTGTACTGTAGTGTAGTGTAGTGTAGTGTGTAGTGTAGTGTGTAGTGTAGTGTGTAGTGTAGTGTGTAGTGTAGTGTAGTGTGTAGTGTAGTGTGTAGTGTAGTGTGTAGTGTAGTGTGTAGTGTAGTGTAGTGTAGTGTAGTGTAGTGTAGTGTAGTGTGTAGTGTAGTGTAGTGTGTAGTGTAGTGTGTAGTGTAGTGTAGTGTGTAGTGTAGTGTAGTGTGTAGTGTATTGTATTGTAGTGTAGTGTGTAGTGTAGTGTAGTGTAGTGTGTAGTGTAGTGTGTAGTGTAGTGTAGTGTAGTGTAGTGTGTAGTGTAGTGTAGTGTGTAGTGTAGTGTAGTGTGTAGTGTAGTGTAGTGTAGTGTAGTGTAGTGTAGTGTGTAGTGTAGTGTGTAGTGTAGTGTGTAGTGTAGTGTAGTGTAGTGTGTAGTGTAGTGTAGTGTAGTGTGTAGTGTAGTGTAGCGTGTAGTGTAGTGTAGTGTAGTGTAGTGTGTAGTGTAGTGTAGTGTGCAGTGTAGTGTAGTGTGTAGTGTAGTGTGTAGTGTAGTGTGGTGTGTAGTGTAGTGTAGTGTGTAGTGTAGTGTAGTGTAGTGTAGTGTAGTGTGTAGTGTAGTGTAGTGTGTAGTGTAGTGTAGTGTGTAGTGTAGTGTGTAGTGTAGTGTAGTGTGTAGTGTAGTGTAGTGTGTAGTGTAGTGTAGTGTAGTGTAGTGTGTAGTGTAGTGTAGTGTATTGTAGTGTGTAGTGTAGTGTAGTGTAGTGTAGTGTGTAGTGTAGTGTGTAGTGTAGTGTAGTGTGTAGTGTAGTGTAGTGTAGAGTGTGTAGTGTAGTGTAGTGTGTAGTGTAGTGTGTAGTGTAGTGTAGTGTAGTGTAGTGTGTAGTGTAGTGTAGTGTGTAGTGCAGTGTAGTGTAGTGTGTAGTGTAGTGTAGTGTAGTGTAGTGTAGTGTGTAGCGTAATGTGTAGTGTAGTGTGTAGTGTAGTGTGTAGTGTAGTGTAGTGTAGTGTGTAGTGTAGTGTGTAGTGTAGTGTGTAGTGTAGTGTAGTGTGTAGTGTAGTGTGTAGTGTAGTGTGTAGTGTAGTGTAGTGTAGTGTAGTGTAGTGTAGTGTGTAGTGTGTAGTGTAGTGTGTAGTGTGTAGTGTAGTCTAGTGTAGTGTAGTGTAGTGTGTAGTGTAGTGTAGTGTGTAGTGTAGTGTAGTGTGTAGTGTAGTGTAGTGTGTAGTGTAGTGTGTAGTGTAGTGTGTAGTGTAGTGTAGTGTAGTGTAGTGTAGTGTGTAGTGTAGTGTAGTGTGTAGTGTAGTGTAGTGTGTAGTGTAGTGTAATGTGTGTAGTGTTGTGTAGTGTTGTGTAGTGTGTAGTGTAGTGTGTAGTGTAGTGTGTAGTGTAGTGTAGTGTAGTAGTGTGTAGTGTGTAGTGTAGTGTAGTATAGTGTAGTGTAGTATAGTGTAGTGTGTAGTGTAGTGTAGTGTAGTGTAGTGTGTAGTGTAGTGTGTAGTTTAGTGTGTAGTGTAGTGTAGTGTAGTGTGTAGTGTAGTGTAGTGTAGTGTAGTGTAGTGTGTAGTGTAGTGTAGTGTAGTGTAGTGTGTAGTGTAGTGTAGTGTGTAGTGTAGTGTAGTGTAGTCTAGTGTGTAGTGTAGTGTAGTGTGTAGTGTAGTGTAGTGTGTAGTGTAGTGTGTAGTGTAGTGTAGTGTAGTGTAGTGTGTAGTGTAGTGTGTAGTGTAGTGTAATGTAGTGTAGTGTGTAGTGTAGTGTAGTGTAGTGTGTAGTGTAGTGTGTAGTGTAGTGTAGTGTGTAGTGTAGTGTGTAGTGTAGTGTGTAGTGTAGTGTAGTGTGTAGTGTAGTGTGTAGTGTAGTGTAGTGTGTAGTGTAGTGTGTAGTGTAGTGTAGTGTGTAGTGTAGTGTAGTGTGTAGTGCAGTGTAGTGTAGTGTGTAGTGTAGTGTAGTGTAGTGTAGTGTAGTGTAGTGTGTAGCGTAGTGTGTAGTGTAGTGTGTAGTGTAGTGTGTAGTGTAGTGTAGTGTAGTGTGTAGTGTAGTGGTGTAGTGTAGAGTGTAGTGTAGTGTAGTGTGTAGTGTAGTGTAGTGTAGTGTGTAGTGTAGTGTGTAGTGTAGTGTAGTGTGTAGTGTAGTGTAGTGTGTAGTGTAGTGTGTAATGTGTGTAGTGTAGTGTGTAGTGTAGTGTAGTGTGTAGTGTAGTGTAGTGTGTAGTGTAGTGTAGTGTGTAGTGTAGTGTAGTGTAGTGTAGTGTGTAGTGTGTAGTGTAGTCTAGTGTAGTGTGTAGTGTAGTCTAGTGTAGTGTAGTGTAGTGTGTAGTGTAGTGTGTAGTGTAGTGTAGTGTGTAGTGTAGTGTAGTGTAGTGTAGTGTGTAGTGTAGTGTGTAGTGTAGTGTAGTGTAGTGTAGTGTAGTGTGTAGTGTAGTGTAGTGTGTAGTGTAGTGTGGTGTGTAGTGTAGTGTAGTGTGTAGTGTAGTGTGTAGTGTAGTGTGTAGTGTAGTGTAGTGTAGTGTAGTGTAGTGTAGTGTAGTGTGTAGTGTAGTGTAGTGTGTAGTGTAGTGTAGTGTGTAGTGTAGTGTAATGTGTGTAGTGTTGTGTAGTGTTGTGTAGTGTGTAGTGTAGTGTGTAGTGTAGTGTGTAGTGTAGTGTAGTGTAGTAGTGTGTAGTGTGTAGTGTAGTGTAGTATAGTGTAGTGTAGTATAGTGTAGTGTGTAGTGTAGTGTAGTGTAGTGTAGTGTGTAGTGTAGTGTGTAGTTTAGTGTGTAGTGTAGTGTAGTGTAGTGTGTAGTGTAGTGTAGTGTAGTGTAGTGTAGTGTGTAGTGTAGTGTAGTGTAGTGTAGTGTGTAGTGTAGTGTAGTGTGTAGTGTAGTGTAGTGTGTAGTGTAGTGTGTAGTGTAGTGTGTAGTGTAGTGTGTAGTGTAGTGTGTAGTGTAGTGTGTAGTGTAGTGTGTAGTGTAGTGTAGTGTAGTGTAGTGTAGTGTGTAGTGTAGTGTAGTGTAGTGTAGTGTAGTGTGTAGTGTAGTGTGTAGTGTAGTGTAGTGTAGTGTAGTGTAGTGTGTAGTGTAGTGTAGTGTGTAGTGTAGTGTAGTGTGTAGTGTAGTGTAGTGTGTAGTGAGTGTAGTCTGTAGGGTAGTGTAGTGTGTAGTGTAGTGTGGTGTGTAGTGTAGTGTAGTGTGTAGTGTAGTGTAGTGTGTAGTGTAGTGTGTAGTGTAGTGTAGTGTGTAGTGTAGTGTAGTGCAGTGTAGTGTGTAGTGTAGTATAGTGTAGTGTGTAGTGTAGTGTAGTACAGTGTAGTGTAGTGTGTAGTGTGGTGTAGTGTAGTGTAGTGTGTAGTGTAGTGTAGTGTAGTGTGTAGTGTAGTGTGTAATGTAGTGTAGTGTGTAGTGTAGTGTGTAGTGTAATGTGTAGTGTAGTGTAGTGTAGTGTGTAGTGTGTAGTGTAGTGTAATGTTTGTAGTGTGTAGTGTAGTGTAGTGTGTAGTGTAGTGTAGTGTAGTGTGTAGTGTGTAGTGTGTAGTGTGTAGTGTGTAGTGTGTAGTGTAGTGTAGTGTGTAGTGTAGTGTAGTGTAGTGTGTAGTGTAGTGTAGTGTGTAGTGTAGTGTGTAGTGTAGTGTAGTGTAGTGTAGTGTGTAGTGTAGTGTAGTGTAGTGTAGTGTAGTGTGTAGTGTAGTGTGTAGTGTAGTGTAGTGTGTAGTGTAGTGTGTAGTGTAGTGTGTAGTGTGTAGTGTGTAGTGTAGTGTAGTGTGTAGTGTAGTGTGTAGTGTAGTGTGTAGTGTAGTGTGTAGTGTAGTGTGTAGTGTAGTGTAGTGTAGTGTAGTGTGTAGTGTAGTGTAGTGTAGTGTAGTGTAGTGTAGATACATAGATACATAGAAAATAGGTGCAGGAGTAGGCCATTCGGCCCTTCGAGCCTGCACCGCCATTCAATATGATCATGGCTGATCATCCAACTCAGTATCCCGTACCTGCCTTCTCTCCATACCCCCTGATCCCATTAGCCACAAGGGCCACATCTAACTCCCTCTTAAATATAGCCAATGAACTGGCGTCAACTACCCTCTGTGGCAGAGAGTTCCAGAGATTCACCACTCTCTGTGTGAAAACGTTTTTCCTCATCTCGGTCTTAAAGGATTTCCCCTTATCCTTAAGCTGTGACCCCTTGTCCTGGACTTCCCCAACATCGGGAACAATCTTCCTGCATCTAGTCTGTCCAACCCCATAAGAATTTTGTACGTTTCTATAAGATCCCCTCTCAATCTCCTAAATTCTAGCGAGTATAAGCCAAGTCTATCCAGTCTTTCTTCATATGAAAGTCCCGACATCCCAGGAATCAGTCTGGTGAACCTTCTCTGCACTCCCTCTATGGCTATAATGTCCTTCCTCAGATTTGGAGACCAAAACTGTACGCAATACTCCAGGTGTGGTCTCACCAAGACCCTGTACAACTGCAGTAGAACCTCCCTGCTCCTATACTCAAATCCTCTTGCTATGAAGGCCAACATACCATTCGCTTTCTTCACTGCCTGCTGCACCTGCATGCCTACTTTCAATGACTGGTGTACCATGACACCCAGGTCTCGCTGCACCTCCCCATTTCCTAATCGGCCACCATTTAGATAATAGTCTGCCTTCCCGTTTTTGCCACCAAAGTGTAGTGTAGTGTAGTGTGTAGTGTAGTGTAGTGTGTAGTGTAGTGTAGTGTGTAGTGTAGTGTAATGTAGTGTAGTGTAGTGTGTAGTGTAGTGTAGTGTAGTGTGTAGTGTAGTGTGTAGTGTAGTGTGTAGTGTAGTGTTGTGTAGTGTAGTGTAGTGTAGTGTGTAGTGTAGTGTAGTGTGTAGTGTAGTGTAGTGTGTAGTGTAGTGTAGTGTAGTGTAGTGTAGTGTGTAGTGTGTAGTGTAGTGTGTAGTGTAGTGTCTAGTGTAGTGTAGTGTAGTGTAGTGTGTAGTGTAGTGTAGTGTGTAGTGTAGTGTAGTGTGTAGTGTAGTGTGTAGTGTAGTGTAGTGTGTAGTGCAGTGTAGTGTAGTGTGTAGTGTAGTGTAGTGTAGTGTAGTGTAGTGTAGTGTGTAGCGTAGTGTGTAGTGTAGTGTGTAGTGTAGTGTGTAGTGTAGTGTAGTGTAGTGTGTAGTGTAGTGTGTAGTGTAGAGTGTAGTGTAGTGTAGTGTGTAGTGTAGTGTAGTGTAGTGTGTAGTGTAGTGTGTAGTGTAGTGTAGTGTGTAGTGTAGTCTAGTGTGTAGTGTAGTGTAGTGTAGTGTAGTGTAGTGTGTAGTGTGTAGTGTAGTGTGTAGTGTAGTGTCTAGTGTAGTGTAGTGTAGTGTAGTGTGTAGTGTAGTGTGTGTAGTGTGTAGTGTAGTGTAGTGTGTAGTGTAGTGTGTAGTGTAGTGTAGTGTGTAGTGCAGTGTAGTGTAGTGTGTAGTGTAGTGTAGTGTAGTGTAGTGTAGTGTAGTGTGTAGCGTAGTGTGTAGTGTAGTGTGTAGTGTAGTGTGTAGTGTAGTGTAGTGTAGTGTGTAGTGTAGTGTGTAGTGTAGAGTGTAGTGTAGTGTAGTGTGTAGTGTAGTGTAGTGTAGTGTGTAGTGTAGTGTGTAGTGTAGTGTAGTGTGTAGTGTAGTGTAGTGTAGTGTAGTGTGTAGTGTAGTGTGTAATGTGTGTAGTGTAGTGTGTAGTGTAGTGTAGTGTGTAGTGTAGTGTAGTGTGTAGTGTAGTGTAGTGTGTAGTGTAGTGTAGTGTAGTGTAGTGTGTAGTGTGTAGTGTAGTGTGTAGTGTGTAGTGTAGTCTAGTGTAGTGTAGTGTAGTGTGTAGTGTAGTGTGTAGTGTAGTGTAGTGTGTAGTGTAGTGTAGTGTAGTGTAGTGTGTAAGTGTAGTGTGTAGTGTAGTGTAGTGTAGTGTAGTGTAGTGTAGTGTGTAGTGTAGTGTGTAGTGTAGTGTAGTGTGTAGTGTAGTGTAGTGTAGTGTGTAGTGTAGTGTAGTGTAGTGTGTAGTGTAGTGTGTAGTATAGTGTGTAGTATAGTGTGTAGTGTAGTGTAGTGTATAGTGTAGTGTAGTGCAGTGTAGTGTGTAGTGTAGTGTGTAGTGTAGTATAGTGTAGTGTAGTGTAGTGTAGTGTGTAGTGTAGTGTAGTGTGGTGTAGTGTGTAGTGTAGGGTAGTGTGTAGTGTAGTGTAGTGTAGTGTGTAGTGTAGTGTAGTGTAGTGTAGTGTGTAGTGTAGTGTGTAGTGTAGTGTGTAGTGTACTGTAGTGTAGTGTGTAGTGTAGTGTAGTGTGTAGTGTAGTGTAGTGTAGTGTGTAGTGTAGTGTAGTGTGTAGTGTAGTGTGTAGTGTAGTGTGTAGTGTAGTGTGTAGTGTAGTGTAGTGTAGTGTGTAGTGTAGTGTAGTGTGTAGTGTAGTGTAGTGTGTAGTGTAGTGTAGTGTAGTGTGTAGTGTAGTGTGTAGTGTAGTGTAGTGTGTAGTGTAGTGTAGTGTAGTGTAGTGTGTAGTGTAGTGTAGTGTAGTGTGTAGTGTAGTGTGTAGTGTAGAGTGTTGTGTGTAGTGTAGTGTAGTGTGTAGTGTAGTGTAGTGTGTAGTGTAGTGTAGTGTAGTGTAGTGTGTAGTGTAGTGTGTAGTGTAGTGTGTAGTGTAGTGTGTAGTGTAGTGTAGTGTGTAGTGTAGTGTGTAGTGTAGTGTGTAGTGTAGTGTGTAGTGTAGTGTAGTGTAGTGTAGTGTAGTGTAGTGTAGTGTGTAGTGTAGTGTAGTGTGTAGTGTAGTGTGTAGTGTAGTGTAGTGTGTAGTGTAGTGTAGTGTGTAGTGTATTGTATTGTAGTGTAGTGTGTAGTGTAGTGTAGTGTAGTGTAGTGTGTAGTGTAGTGTAGTGTAGTGTGTAGTGTAGTGTAGTGTGTAGTGTAGTGTAGTGTAGTGTAGTGTAGTGTAGTGTGTAGTGTAGTGTAGTGTGTAGTGTAGTGTGTAGTGTAGTGTAGTGTAGTGTGTAGTGTAGTGTATTGTAGTGTGTAGTGTAGTGTAGCGTGTAGTGTAGTGTGCAGTGTAGTGTAGTGTGTAGTGTAGTGTAGTGTGCAGTGTAGTGTAGTGTGTAGTGTAGTGTGTAGTGTAGTGTGGTGTGTAGTGTAGTGTAGTGTGTAGTGTAGTGTAGTGTAGTGTAGTGTAGTGTGTAGTGTAGTGTAGTGTGTAGTGTAGTGTAGTGTGTAGTGTAGTGTGTAGTGTAGTGTAGTGTGTAGTGTAGTGTAGTGTGTAGTGTAGTGTAGTGTAGGTAGTGTAGTGTAGTGTAGTGTATTGTAGTGTGTAGTGTAGTGTAGGTTGTGTAGTGTAGTGTAGTGTGTAGTGTGTAGTGTAGTGTAGTGTGTGTGTAGTGTAGTGTGTAGTGTGTAGTGTGTGTAGTGTAGTGTGTAGTGTAGTGTGTAGTGTAGTGTAGTGTAGTGTAGTGTGTAGTGTAGTGTAGTGTGTAGTGCAGTGTAGTGTAGTGTGTAGTGTAGTGTAGTGTAGTGTAGTGTAGTGTAGTGTGTAGCGTAGTGTGTAGTGTAGTGTGTAGTGTAGTGTGTAGTGTAGTGTAGTGTAGTGTGTAGTGTAGTGTGTAGTGTAGTGTGTAGTGTAGTGTAGTGTGTAGTGTAGTGTGTAGTGTAGTGTGTAGTGTAGTGTGTAGTGTAGTGTAGTGTAGTGTAGTGTAGTGTGTAGTGGTGTAGGTGTAGTGTGTAGTGTGTGTGTAGTGTAGTGTAGTGGTAGTGTAGTGTAGTGTGTTGTAGTGTAGTGTAGTGGTAGTGTTAGTGTAGTGTTGTGTAGTGTGTAGTGTAGTGTGTAGTGTAGTGTAGTGTAGTGTAGTGTAGTGTGTAGTGTAGTGTAGTGTGTAGTGTAGTGTAGTGTGTAGTGTAGTGTAATGTGTGTAGTGTTGTGTAGTGTGTAGTGTAGTGTGTAGTGTAGTGTGTAGTGTAGTGTAGTGTAGTAGTGTGTAGTGTGTAGTGTAGTGTAGTATAGTGTAGTGTAGTATAGTGTAGTGTGTAGTGTAGTGTAGTGTAGTGTAGTGTGTAGTGTAGTGTGTAGTTTAGTGTGTAGTGTAGTGTAGTGTTGTGTGTAGTGTAGTGTAGTGTAGTGTAGTGTAGTGTGTAGTGTAGTGTAGTGTAGTGTAGTGTGTAGTGTAGTGTAGTGTGTAGTGTAGTGTAGTGTAGTCTAGTGTGTAGTGTAGTGTAGTGTGTAGTGGTAGTGTAGTGTGTAGTGTAGTGTGTAGTGTAGGGTAGTGTAGTGTAGTGTGTAGTGTAGTGTGTAGTGTAGTGTAATGTAGTGTAGTGTGTAGTGTAGTGTAGTGTAGTGTGTAGTGTAGTGTGTAGTGTAGTGTAGTGTGTAGTGTAGTGTGTAGTGTAGTGTGTAGTGTAGTGTAGTGTGTAGTGTAGTGTGTAGTGTAGTGTAGTGTGTAGTGTAGTGTGTAGTGTAGTGTAGTGTGTAGTGTAGTGTAGTGTGTAGTGCAGTGTAGTGTAGTGTGTAGTGTAGTGTAGTGTGTAGCGTAGTGTGTAGTGTAGTGTGTAGTGTAGTGTGTAGTGTAGTGTAGTGTAGTGTGTAGTGTAGTGTGTAGTGTAGAGTGTAGTGTAGTGTAGTGTGTAGTGTAGTGTAGTGTAGTGTGTAGTGTAGTGTGTAGTGTAGTGTAGTGTGTAGTGTAGTGTAGTGTGTAGTGTAGTGTGTAATGTGTGTAGTGTAGTGTGTAGTGTAGTGTAGTGTGTGTAGTGTAGTGTAGTGTGTAGTGTAGTGTAGTGTGTAGTGTAGTGTAGTGTAGTGTAGTGTGTAGTGTGTAGTGTAGTCTAGTGTAGTGTGTAGTGTAGTCTAGTGTAGTGTAGTGTAGTGTGTAGTGTAGTGTGTAGTGTAGTGTAGTGTGTAGTGTAGTGTAGTGTAGTGTAGTGTGTAGTGTAGTGTGTAGTGTAGTGTAGTGTAGTGTAGTGTAGTGTGTAGTGTAGTGTAGTGTGTAGTGTAGTGTGGTGTGTAGTGTAGTGTAGTGTGTAGTGTAGTGTGTAGTGTAGAGTGTAGTGTAGTGTAGTGTAGGTGTAGTGTAGTGTAGTGTGTAGTGTAGTGTAGTGTGTAGTGTAGTGTAGTGTGTAGTGTAGTGTAATGTGTGTAGTGTTGTGTAGTGTTGTGTAGTGTGTAGTGTAGTGTGTAGTGTAGTGTGTAGTGTAGTGTAGTGTAGTAGTGTGTAGTGTGTAGTGTAGTGTAGTATAGTGTAGTGTAGTATAGTGTAGTGTGTAGTGTAGTGTAGTGTAGTGTAGTGTGTAGTGTAGTGTGTAGTTTAGTGTGTAGTGTAGTGTAGTGTAGTGTGTAGTGTAGTGTAGTGTAGTGTAGTGTAGTGTGTAGTGTGTGTAGTGTAGTGTAGTGGTGTAGTGTAGTGTAGTGTGTAGTGTAGTGTTGTGTATTGTAGTGTAGTGTAGTGTGTAGTGTAGTGTAGTGTGTAGTGTAGTGTAGTGTGTAGTGTAGTGTGTAGTGTAGTGTAGTGTAGTGTAGTGTGTAGTGTAGTGTGTAGTGTAGTGTAGTGTAGTGTAGTGTGTAGTGTAGTGTAGTGTAGTGTGTAGTGTAGTGTGTAGTGTAGTGTAGTGTGTAGTGTAGTGTGTAGTGTAGTGTAGTGTAGTGTAGTGTGTAGTGTAGTGTGTAGTGTAGTGTGTAGTGTAGTGTAGTGTGTAGTGTAGTGTGTAGTGTAGTGTGTAGTGTAGTGTAGTGTGTAGTGTAGTGTAGTGTGTAGTGCAGTGTAGTGTAGTGTGTAGTGTAGTGTAGTGTAGTGTAGTGTAGTGTAGTGTGTATGTAGTGTGTAGTGTAGTGTGTAGTGTAGTGTGTAGTGTAGTGTAGTGTAGTGTGTAGTGTAGTGTGTAGTGTAGAGTGTAGTGTAGTGTAGTGTGTAGTGTAGTGTAGTGTAGTGTGTAGTGTAGTGTGTAGTGTAGTGTAGTGTGTAGTGTAGTGTAGTGTAGTGTGTGTGTAGTGTAGTGTGTAATGTGTGTAGTGTAGTGTGTAGTGTAGTGTAGTGTGTAGTGTAGTGTAGTGTGTAGTGTAGCGTAGTGTGTAGTGTAGTGTAGTGTAGTGTAGTGTGTAGTGTGTAGTGTAGTGTGTAGTGTGTGTGTAGTTAGTGTAGTGTAGTGTAGTGTGTAGTGTAGTGTGTAGTGTAGTGTAGTGTGTAGTGTAGTGTAGTGTAGTGTAGTGTGTAGTGTAGTGTGTAGTGTAGTGTAGTGTAGTGTAGTGTAGTGTAGTGTAGTGTGTAGTGTAGTGTGTAGTGTAGTGTAGTGTGTAGTGTAGTGTGTGTAGTGTAGTGTGTAGTGTAGTGTAGTGTAGTGTGTAGTGTAGTGTGTAGTGTAGTGTGTAGTATAGGTGTAGTGTAGTGTAGTGTAGTGTAGTGTAGTGTAGTGTAGTGTGTAGTGTAGTGTGTTGTGTAGTGTAGTTAGTGTGTGTAGTGTAGTGTAGTGTGTAGTGTAGTGTAGTGTGGTAGTGTGTAGTGTAGGGTAGTGTGTAGTGTAGTGTAGTGTAGTGTAGTGTGTAGTGTAGTGTAGTGTAGTGTAGTGTGTAGTGTAGTGTAGTGTGTAGTGTAGTGTAGTGTAGTGTGTAGTGTAGTGCTAGTGTAGTGTAGTGTAGTGTAGTGTGTAGTGTAGTGTGTAGTGTAGTGTAGTGTAGTGTAGTGTAGTGTAGTGTAGTGTAGTGTAGTGTAGTGTGTAGTGTAGTGTAGTGTGTAGTGTAGTGTAGTGTAGTGTGTAGTGTAGTGTAGTGTAGTGTGTAGTGTAGTGTGTAGTGTAGTGTGTAGTAGTAGTGTGTAGTTTGTGTGTAGTGTAGTGTAGTGTAGTGTAGTGTGTAGTGTAGTGTAGTGAGTGTAGTGTGTGTGTAGTGTAGTGTGTAGTGTAGTGTGTAGTGTGTAGTGTAGTGTGTAGTGTAGTGTAGTGTGAGTGTAGTGTGTAGTGTAGTGTGTAGTGTAGTGTAGTGTAGTGTGTAGTGTAGTGTAGTGTGTAGTGTAGTGGTTGTGTAGTGTAGTGTGTAGTGTAGTGTAGTGTGTAGTGTAGTGTGTAGTGTAGTGTGTAGTGTAGGTTAGTGTAGTGGTAGTGTAGTGGTAGTGTAGTGTGTAGTGTAGTGTGTAGTGTAGTGTGTAGTGTAGTGTAGTGTGTGTGTGTAGTGTAGTGTGTAGTGTAGTGTAGTGTAGTGTGTAGTGTAGTGTAGTGTAGTGTAGTGTGTAGTGTAGTGGTAGTGTGTAGTGTAGTGTAGTGTAGTGTAGTGTGTGTGTAGTGTAGTGTAGTGTAGTGTAGTGTGTAGTGTAGTGTGTAGTGTAGTGTAGTGTAGTGTGTAGTGTAGTGTAGTGTAGTGTAGGGTGTGTAGTGTGGTAGTGTAGTGTAGTGTGTAGTGTGTGGTGTGTAGTGCGTACTGTAGTGTAGTGTAGTGTAGTGTTGTGTGTAGTGTGTGTGTAGTGTAGTGGTGTAGTGTAGTGTGTAGTGTAGTGTAGTGTGTAGTGTAGTGTATGTGTAGTGTGTAGTGTAGTGTGTAGTGTAGTCTGTAGTGTAGTGTAGTGTGTGTAGTATGTAGTGTAGTGTGTAGTGTAGTGTAGTGTGTAGTGTAGTGTGTAGTGTAGTGTGTAGTGTAGTGTAGTGTGTAGTGTTAGTGTAGTGTAGTGTAGTGTAGTGTG
>JAXLNO010002658.1:10000-15415 GCA_038087875.1 Malacoraja senta
GCCTTCTGCACCATTTTGGACTTAAAGTGCAATTTCTCTATTGTACCTTTTTTCCACTTTTCTGGTACATATCTTGGTAAATTAGTCCGGCCGACTCTCACCCAGAGTCCCGCTGTTTTACCACTCTCTGTTGCTTCCATGTCTTTTCCAATACTTTGCACTATACACACCACACAATCTTCTAAGTGTCTCTGAAAATCGTGTTCCCGAAAATCTCCGGGCACCCCACCTATCCCCCCGTACAGAATAAACTATTTTCATGTAGGCGGGAGTTGGCCCGGTAGTCAGTCCGGATTTGTCGCACGAAGGCCCCGCGCAAGGCCACAAATCACATCCTCATGGAGACCTCCGAGGGGAACTCGTTAACCATGTCCGGGACTGCCCGTACCAGAAATGCGATTTGCTGGTCAGCGGTAGTCGGACCGGTAGTCCTGCCGGAAAAGTCGCAAGACGGACCGGCGGTGGGCCACAAATCAGACCTCACCTACTTCCGATGGCAAGTCGTTAACCGGCGGCGGGCAAAAAGTAGTGGCGGGCAGGTGTCCGGAAGTCCTTCCGAAAACGGGGCCACTCCGCCGGTGTGAGGGAGTCAATCTCGACCTCATCCGGGGTTCCGCCGACCGGTTTTCGGACTTGGTGCAATCGTCGAATCAGCCATTACAGCGGGTTGACTTACTGGATGTCCTGCCGAAAATGCGACCCGTTGAACGTTCGAGGCAGCCAATCTCGGCCTCATCGGGACTTCCGCCATATTCGTTTTTGCCGCCAGGGGGGGCTGCCAGCCGCCCGCCCCCCGGTCCGCCCGCCGCCGCCGATCCGGCGCTTCCTCGAGCCGCTCGAGAACTCGCAACCGCCCGGTCTTATCTCCGGGGCCGCCGTTGGCACTAATAAACTCGGCCACATAAATCTCCGGGGCCGCCATTGTCACTTAAAAAGTCGGCCACATCAATCTCCGGACACCCCACCTATCCCCCCGTACCGCCAAGTCAAAATGGAGAACACGTGAACCAAGTGAGAGAAATCATGAACTAAAAGGAGAACTCGTGAACCAAGTGCGAAAACTCATGAACCAAAATGAGAACTCGTCCCTTACGGGTGTATAACTACGAAGCAAAACGACAGGCATCATGAACCAGTACACCGATTCACATTAACAATTTGCCCCGCAAATTGTGCACCTCAAACGGCAGTACTTTTAAATATGGTCCCTTACGAGTGTATAACCACGAAGCAAATCGACAGGCATCATGAACCAGTACACCGATTCACATTAACAATTTGCCCCGCAAATTGTGCACCTCAAACGGCAGTACTTTTAAATATTGTCCCTTACGAGTGTATAACCACGAAGCAAAACGACAGGCATCATGAACCAGTACACCGATTCACATTAACAATTTGCCCCGCAAATTGTGCACCTCCAACGGCAGTACTTTTAAATATGGTCCCTTACGAGTGTATAACCACGAAGCAAAACGACAGGCATCATGAACCAGTACACCGATTCACATTAACAATTTGCCCCGCAAATTGTGCACTTCAAACGGCAGTACTTTTAAATATACTACCTTACGAGTGTATAACCACGAAGCAAAACGACAGGAATCATGAACCAGTACACCGATTCACATTAACAATTTCCCCCGCTAATTGTGCACCTCAAACGGCAGTACTTTTAAATATGGTCCCTTACGAGTGTATAACCACGAAGCAAAACGACAGGCATCATGAACCAGTACACCGATTCACATTAACAATTTGCCCCGCAAATTGTGCACCTCAAACGGCAGTACTTTTAAATATGGTCCCTTACGAGTGTATAACCACGAAGCAAATCGACAGGCATCATGAACCAGTACACCGATTCACATTAACAATTTGCCCCGCAAATTGTGCACCTCAAACGGCAGTACTTTTAAATATTGTCCCTTACGAGTGTATAACCACGAAGCAAAACGACAGGCATCATGAACCAGTACACCGATTCACATTAACAATTTGCCCCGCAAATTGTGCACCTCCAACGGCAGTACTTTTAAATATGGTCCCTTACGAGTGTATAACCACGAAGCAAAACGACAGGCATCATGAACCAGTACACCGATTCACATTAACAATTTGCCCCGCAAATTGTGCACTTCAAACGGCAGTACTTTTAAATATACTACCTTACGAGTGTATAACCACGAAGCAAAACGACAGGAATCATGAACCAGTACACCGATTCACATTAACAATTTCCCCCGCTAATTGTGCACCTCAAACGGCAGTACTTTTAAATATGGTCCCTTACGAGTGTATAACCACGAAGCAAAACGACAGGCATCATGAACCAGTACACCGATTCACATTAACAATTTGCCCCGCAAATTGTGCACCTCAAACGGCAGTACTTTTAAATATGGTCCCTTACGAGTGTATAACCACGAAGCAAATCGACAGGCATCATGAACCAGTACACCGATTCACATTAACAATTTGCCCCGCAAATTGTGCACCTCAAACGGCAGTACTTTTAAATATGGTCCCTTACGAGTGTATAACCACGAAGCAAATCGACAGGCATCATGAACCAGTACACCGATTCACATTAACAATTTGCCCCGCAAATTGTGCACCTCAAACGGCAGTACTTTTAAATATTGTCCCTTACGAGTGTATAACCACGAAGCAAAACGACAGGCATCATGAACCAGTACACCGATTCACATTAACAATTTGCCCCGCAAATTGTGCACCTCCAACGGCAGTACTTTTAAATATGGTCCCTTACGAGTGTATAACCACGAAGCAAAACGACAGGCATCATGAACCAGTACACCGATTCACATTAACAATTTGCCCCGCAAATTGTGCACTTCAAACGGCAGTACTTTTAAATATACTACCTTACGAGTGTATAACCACGAAGCAAAACGACAGAAATCATGAACCAGTACACCGATTCACATTAACAATTTCCCCCGCTAATTGTGCACCTCAAACGGCAGTACTTTTAAATATGGTCCCTTACGAGTGTATAACCACGAAGCAAAACGACAGGAATCATGAACCAGTACACCGATTCACATTAACAATTTCCCCCGCTAATTGTGCACCTCAAACGGCAGTACTTTTAAATATGGTCCCTTACGAGTGTATAACCACGAAGCAAAACGACAGGCATCATGAACCAGTACACCGATTCACATTAACAATTTGCCCCGCAAATTGTGCACCTCAAACGGCAGTACTTTTAAATATGGTCCCTTACGAGTGTATAACCACGAAGCAAATCGACAGGCATCATGAACCAGTACACCGATTCACATTAACAATTTCACCCCGCTAATTGTGCACCTCAAACGGCAGTACTTTTAAATATGGTCCCTTACGAGTGTATAACCACGAAGCAAAACGACAGGCATCATGAACCAGTACACCGATTCACATTAACAATTTGCCCCGCAAATTGTGCACCTCAAACGGCAGTACTTTTAAATATGGTCCCTTACGAGTGTATAACCACGAAGCAAAACGACAGGCATCATGAACCAGTACACCGATTCACATTAACAATTTGCCCCGCAAATTGTGCACCTCAAACGGCAGTACTTTTAAATATGGTCCCTTACGAGTGTATAACCACGAAGCAAAACGACAGGCATCCTGAACCAGTACACCGATTCACATTAACAATTTGTCCCGCAAACTGTGGACCTCAAACGGCAGTACTTTTAAAAATGGTCCCTTACGAGTGCATAACGAGTGAGTATAGGAGCAGGGAAGTTCTAGTGCAGTTGTACAGAGTCTTGGTGAGACCACACCTGAAGTATTGCGTACAGTTTTGGTCTCCAAATCTGAGGAAGGACATTACAGCCATAGAGGGAGTGCAGAGAAGGTTCACCAGACTGATTCCTGGGATGTCAGGACTTTCATATGAAGAAAGACTGGATAGACTTGGCTTATACTTGCTAGAATTTAGGAGATTGAGAGGGGATCTTATAGAAACGTACACAATTCTTATGCGGTTGGACAGGCTAGATGCAGGAAGATTGTTCCCGATGTTACGGAAGTCCAGGACAAGGGGTCACCGCTTAAGGATAAGGGAGAAATCCTTTAAGACTGAGATGAGAAAAAAGCTTTTCACACAGAGTGGTGAATCTCTGGAACTCTCTGCCACAGAGTGTAGTTGAGGACAGTTCATTGGCTATATTTAAGAGGGAGTTAGATGTGGCCCTTGTGGCTAAAGGGATCAGGGGGTATGGAGAGAAGGCAGGTACGGGATACTGAGTTGGATGATCAGCCATGATCATATTGAATGGCGGTGCAGGCTCGAAGGGCCAAATGGCCTACTCCTGCACCTATTTTTTATGTATTGTCTATGTATAACCACGAAGCAAATCGACAGTGATCATTAACCAGTACACCGATTCACGTTAACAATTCCCCCCGCAAAAGGTGCACCTCAAACGGCAGTACTTTTAGATATGGTCCCTTACGAGTGCATAACCACGAAGCAAATCGACAGTGATCATTAACCAGTACACCGATTCACGTTAACAATTCCCCCCGCAAAAGGTGCACCTCAAACGGCAGTACTTTTAGATATGGTCCCTTACGAGTGCATAACCACGAAGCAAGTCGACAGTGATCATTAACCAGTACACCGATTCAAATTAACAATTCCCCCCGCAAAAGGTGCACCTCAAACGGCAGTACTTTCAGATATGGTCCCTTACGAGTGCATAACCACGAAGCAAATCGACAGTGATCATTAACCAGTACACCGATTCACGTTAACAATTCCCCCCGCAAAAGGTGCACCTCAAATGGCAGTACTTTTAGATATGGTCCCTTACGAGTGGATAACCACGAAGCAAATCGACAGTGATCATTAACCAGTACACCGATTCACATTAACAATTCCCCCCGCAAAAGGTGCACCTCAAACGGCAGTACTTTTAGATATGGTCCCTTACGAGTGCATAACCACGAAGCAAATCGACAGTGATCATTAACCAGTACACCGATTCACGTTAACAATTCCCCCCGCAAAAGGTGCACCTCAAACGGCAGTACTTTTAGATATGGTCCCTTACGAGTGCATAACCACGAAGCAAATCGACAGTGATCATTAACCAGTACACCGATTCACGTTAACAATTCCCCCCGCAAAAGGTGCACCTCAAACGGCAGTACTTTTAGATATGGTCCCTTACGAGTGCATAACCACGAAGCAAATCGACAGTGATCATTAACCAGTACACCGATTCAAATTAACAATTCCCCCCGCAAAAGGTGCACCTCAAACGGCAGTACTTTTAGATATGGTCCCTTAGGAGTGCATAACCACGAAGCAAATCGACAGGCATCATGAACCAGTACACCGACGCACTAACGATTTCCCACACAACACCGATGACATGAACAATT
>JAXLNO010002659.1:0-121834 GCA_038087875.1 Malacoraja senta
GTGATGGGAACCCCCTCTTTCCCTGTCCCCCCTGGTGATGGGAACCCCCTCTTTCCCTGCAACCCCCCTACCCTGGTGATGGGAACCCCCTCTTTCCCTGCACCCCCACCCTGGTGTGAACACTTCCCTCAACACCTTGGTCACTCTGCTCCTTCCCTGTGTATGCTCACCTCCCAAACCAGTCTCATATTTCACTCTATCCCCTTCCACCCGCATCCCTCCCTCCAGCTTTACGTTTCACTCTTCTCATCTGTAGCACCTTTTGTCTCCTTGTCACCCCTAGCCAATGTCACAACCCATCGCCCTCTCCCCTATATCCACTAATCACATAACAGGCTTTGTCCTGCTCCCACCTCTTTCCCACTTTCTCTGCCCGACTCCATCAGTCTGAAAGGGTCCCAACAGGAAACGACAGCATCTGTCCATTCCCTTTGTGGTCGGGTAGATGTTGCCTGATCAGCCAAGTACCTCCAGCACTTTGTTTTGGACCAGGTTACATCCTCTGGTTAAAGTCATCCTAGTTGGCTGCTGTTGCAGGGAACTTAGAAACATAGAAACATAGAAATTAGGTGCAGGAGTAGGCCATTCGGCCCTTCGAGCCTGCACCGCCATTCAATATGATCATGCCTGACCATCCAACTCAGTATCCCGTACCTGCCTTCTCTCCATACCCTCTGATCCCTTTAGCCACAAGGGCCACATCTAGCTCCCTCTTAAATATAGCCAATGAACTGGCCTCGACTACCCTCTGTGGCAGAGAGTTCCAGAGATTCACCACTCTCTGTGTGAAAAAAATTCTTCTCATCTCGGTTTTAAAGGATTTCCCCCTTATCCTTAAGCTGTGACCCCTTGTCCTGGACTTCCCCAACATCGGGAGCAATCTTCCTGCATCTAGCCTGTCCAACCCCTTAAGAATTTTGTAAGTTTCTATAAGATCCCCTCTCAATCTCCTAAATTCTAGAGAGTATAAACCAAGTCTATCCAGTCTTTCTTCATAAGACAGTCCTGACATCCCAGGAATCAGTCTGGTGAACCTTCTCTGCACTCCCTCTATGGCAATAATGTCCTTCCTCAGATTTGGAGACCAAAACTGTACGCAATACTCCAGGTGTGGTCTCACCAAGACCCTGTACAACTGCAGTAGAACCTCCCTGCTCCTATACTCAAATCCTTTTGCTATGAAAGCTAACATACCATTCGCTTTCTTCACTGCCTGCTGCACCTGCATGCCTACTTTCAATGACTGGTGTACCATGACACCCAGGTCTCGCTGCATCTCCCCTTTTCCTAGTCGGCCACCATTTAGAAAATAGTCTGCTTTCCTGTTTTTGCCACCAAAATGGATAACCTCACATTTATCCACATTATACTGCATCTGCCAAACATTTGCCCACTCACCCAGCCTATCCAAGTCACCTTGCAGTCTCCTAGCATCCTCCTCACAGCTAACACTGCCCCCCAGCTTAGTGTCATCCGCAAACTTGGAGATATTGCCTTCAATTCCCTCATCCAGGTCATTAATATATATTTTAAATAGCTGGGGTCCCAGCACTGAGCCTTTTCGGTACCCCACTAGTCACTGCCTGCCATTGTGAAAAGGACCCGTTTACTCCTACTCTTTGCTTCCTGTTTGCCAGCAAGTTCTCTATCCACATCAATACTGAACCCCCAATGCCATGTGCTTTAAGTTTGTATGCTAATCTCTTATGTGGGACCTTGTCGAAAGCCTTCTGGAAGTCCAGATACACCACATCCACTGGTTCTCCCCTATCCACGTTCCTAGTTACATCCTCGAAAAATTCTATAAGATTCGTCAGACATGATTTACCTTTCGTAAATCCATGCTGACTTTGTCCAATGATTTCACCACTTTCCAAATGTGCTGCTATCCCATCTTTAATAACTGACTCTAGCAGTTTCCCCACTACCGATGTTAGACTAACTGGTCTGTAATTCCCCGTTTTCTCTCTCCCTCCCTTCTTAAAAAGTGGGGTTACGTTTGCTACCCGCCAATCCTCAGGAACTACTCCAGAATCTAAAGATTTTGAAAGATTATTACTAATGCATCCACTATTTCTGGAGCTACTTCCTTAAGTACTCTGGGATGCAGCCTATCTGGCCCTGGGGATTTATCGGCCTTTAATCCATTCAATTTACCCAAAACCACTTCCCGACTAACCTGGATTTCACTCAATTCCTCCAACTCCTTTGACCCGCGGTCCCCTGCTATTTCCGGCAGATTATTTATGTCTTCCTTAGTGAAGACGGAACCAAAGTAGTTATTCAATTGGTCCGCCATATCCTTGTTCCCCATGATCAACTCACCTGTTTCTGACTGCAAGGGACCTACATTTGTTTTAACTAATCTCTTTCTTTTTACATATTTATAAAAACTTTTGCAGTCAGTTTTTATGTTCCCTGCCAGTTTTCTTTCATAATCTATTTTTCCTTTCCTAATTAAGCCCTTTGTCCTCCTCTGCTGGTCTCTGAATTTCTCCCAGTCCTCTGGTATGCTGCTTTTTCTGGCTAATTTGTACGCATCATCTTTTGCTTTGATACCATCCCTGATTTCCCTTGTTATCCACGGATGCACTACCTTCCCTGATTTATTCTTTTGCCAAACTGGGATGAACATTTTTTGTAGTTCATCCATGCAGTCTTTAAATGTCTTCCATTGCATGTCCACCGTCAACCCTTTTAGAATTAATTGCCAGTCAATCATGGCCAATTCATGTCTCATACCCTCAAAGTTACCTTTCTTTAAGTTCAGAACCACTGTTTCTGAATTAACAATGTCACTCTCCATCCTAATGAAGATCTCAACCATATTATGGTCACTCTTGCCCAAGGGGGCACGTACAACAAGACTGCTAACTAACCCTTCCTCATTACTCAATACCCAGTCTAAAATAGCCTGCTCTCTCGTTGGTTCCTCTACATGTTGATTTAGATAACTATCCCGCATACATTCCAAGAAATCCTCTTCCTCAGCACCCCTGCCAATTTGATTCACCCAATCTATATGTAGATTGAAGTCACCCATTATAACTGTTTTGCCTTTGTCGCACGCATTTCTAATTTCCTGTTTGATGCCATCCCCAACTTCACTACTACTGCTAGGTGGCCTGTACACAACACCCACCAGCGTTTTCTGCCCCTTAGTGTTTCGCAGCTCTACCCATACCGATTCCACATCCTCCAAGCTAATGTCCTTCCTTTCCACTGCGTTAATCTCCTCTCTAACCAGCAACGCTACCCCACCTCCTTTTCCTTTCTCTCTATCCCTCCTGAATATTGAATATCCCTGGATGTTCAGCTCCCAGCCTTGGTCACCCTGGAGCCATATCTCCGTGATCCCAACTAGATCATAGTGATTAATAGCTATCTGCACATTCAACTCATCCACCTTATTACGAATGCTCCTTGCATTGAGACACAAAGCCTTCAGGCTTGTTTTTACAACTCTCTTACCCCTTATACAATTATTTTGAAAAGTGGCCCTTTTTGATTTTTGCCCTGGTTTTGTCTGTCTTCCACTTTTACTTTTCACCTTGCTACCTATTGCTTCTACCCTCATTTTACACTCCTCTGTCTCTACGCTCACACATTTAAGAAACCCTTTCCCTTTAACTCCATCCTCCACTATCCCATTCGACACCCCACCCCCCTTATTCAGTTTAAAACCACCCGTGTAGCAGTGGCAAACCTGCCTGCCAGAATGCTGGTCCCACACCTGTTAAGATGCAATCCGTCCCTTTTGTACAGTTCCCCCTTACCCCAAAACAGATCCCAGTGATCTAAGAATCTAAATCCCTGCCCCGTGCACCAGTTCCTGAGCCACACGTTCAGGTCCCGTATCTCCCTGTTCCTGCTCTCGCCAGCACGAGGAACTGGAAGCAAACCGGAGATAACAACCCTGGAGGTCCTGCTTTTCAGCATTTTTCCGAGCTCTCTAAAGTCACGCTGCAGAATATTCATCCCCTTCTTTCCGACATCGTTTGTGCCGACATGCACTACCACTTCCGGATGTTCACCTTCGCCCTTGAGGATTTTCTGCACTCTGTCCATGACATCCTGGATCCTGGCACCAGGAAGGCAGTACACCATCCTCGCATCCCGTCTGTTGCCACAGAAACCCCTGTCCGTACCTCTCACAATGGAGTCTCCCACTACAATGGCGTTGCCTGCCTTAGGCCTTTTTGGTTTTGGTTCAACAGCCCTATTCGCATCGCAAGCCAGTCCGCCGCTCAGTGTAAACACGTCTTCTGTCCCAACAGCTTCTAAGTGGGTGAACCTGTTCACAAGAGGTACAACACCCGGGGACGTTGGCATTCCATGCTTCCCTCCCTTTCTCACCATCTCCCACCTTCTCTCTTCCAGTACCTTAGGTGTAACAATCGTACTGTAGGACTTGTCGAGGAACGACTCCGTTTCTCGGACGAACCGGAGGTCATCCACTTGCTTCTCCAGTTCCCCAACACGGCCCTTCAGGAGCTCTACCTGGATGCACTTCTCACATTTGTAGCAGCTAGAGGCACCAGCGGTGTCCTTGACCTCTCACATACTGCAAGCATCGCACTGAATCAGCTTGCCTGACATCTCCTTCTTTTGTCTCTACCTCTCAAGCATATTGCGTGGTGTCCTCTCCGCAGCCTCCTCGCCGAAGACTCTCGAGCCAAAGACTCACACTTTTCTCACAGGGCCGCTCGCTCACTGCCGCTCGCTAAGAGCCGTCTTGTTTAAATTGACGGATAAATTGCCTGATTTACCAATTTACAAACAAAATTCCTCAGTTTTCAACTGTTTTCCCGGCACTGACTCACTTCTCTCCTCCCACTCGGGCTAGAGCCAATCAGTCGTATCTCTTGCTAATCTCCTGCTGCTGTTGCTCCCAAATCTACAGCAGTTCTGAATAAAGTCTGCCTGTGCTTGGCTTCTACTTTTCAACTGTTTTCCCCCCTCTGACTCACTTCTCTCCTCCCACTCGGGCTAGAGCCAATCAGTCGTATCTCTTGCTAATCTCCTGCTGCTGTTGCTCCCAAATCTACAGCAGTTCTGAACTGTAGCTTTGTTTGGAATTGATCTAAATCTATATTTGGTTTAGTATGTTTGTGTCTGTTGCCAGAATCCATTTCCTCTCCTCTCTGCTCCTTTCTAAAGGGGTGACCAATTAGTGTTATTTTCCACCCAGAATTTCCAAAGACTGGGTCCTCTGATGCAGGAAGAGTCTGCCAGGGTTAGACTGTCTTCCCCATTCTGCCAAATGTTGCATAAACTGGGCCAAACTTCACTACTGTTCCTTTACTTGTACGTCTCATTTAATTCAAAGTATTTCTTTGTCAGTTAAAGTAGTATCTGGTTTGTCATGGTGTGTTTCTCCAGATATTTGAACTGCCTGTATGCTCCTATCTGTTTCTGTTTGTGCACAAGGTTTCAATGTCCATGGTAAAGGGCACAGTATCAGGGGCAGTGTCGGGGAGAACACTACATGTGACATGGTAAGTTTCACATTTAGGGACACAGCGCGGAAACAGGCCCTTTGGCCCACCGAGTCTGCACCGACCAGCGATCCCCGCACATTAACACTATCCTACACACACTAGGGACAATGTTACATTTATACCAAGTCAATTAACCTACAAACCTGCACATCTTTGGAGTGTGGGAGGAAAGTGAAGATCTCTGAGAAAACCCACTTAGTCACTGGGCTGGGGTAAATAATGTTATAAACACACAGGGAACAAAATAAACCCGGTCTGGGGTAAAACTGAGGTTAAGTAAGTTTATTGGCCAAGTATTCACATACAAGGAATTTGCCTTGGTGCTCCGCCCACAAGTAACAACATGACATACAGTGACAGTAACTAATGTTATAATACAGTATAATACAGTAAATAATATTAGAAACACACAGGGGAGCGGAATAAACCCGGTCTGTGGTAAAACTGGGGTAAATGATGTTATAAACACACACGGGAACAAAATACACATACAGCCCCACAGCCATCAGGATATTGAACTCAACTCAAACAAAACTCTGAACATTAATAGCCCATTATCAGTTTATTTGCACTTTATCTGTTTTATTTATACATGTGTGTATATATTTATACAATGGTATATGGATACACTGATCTGTTCTGTATTCATGCCGTCTATATTCTGTTGTGCTGAAGCAAAGCAAGAATTTCATTGTCCTATCTGGGACACACGACAATAAACTCTCTTGAATCTTGAATAAACCCGGTCTGTGGTAAAACTGAGGTAAATAATGTTACAAACAGACAGGGGACCAAATTAAACCCAGTAAAACTGAGGTAAATAATGTTATAAACACACAGGGGAGCGGAATAAACCCGGTCTGGGGTAAAACATCAGATCATTCGATTCTTGGTCAGGATGTGGCATTTACATCAGAAATAAGACAGGTCTCTTACAGGTCTGTCCCCCAGCCTGGCACTGCCCCAGTCCCACTATGGCCGTTACCCCCACCCTCCCCACTATGGCAGTCAGTGGGGTTCAGTAAACGGGGGAACCCAGAGGATCTGTCCTGACCCTTTAATTAGGCAGGTTCACGAGCCCTTAAAACCTGGGACCTCTGCTGCAGTCTCATTACATTTCCTATTAAAGCGACTGGAAGATGCCTTGCAGGGCTGTCCCCCAGCCTGGAACTGCCCCAGTCCCACTATGGCCGTGACCCCCACTCTGCACACTGGCAGTCAGTGGGGTTCAGTAAAGGGAGGAACCCACAAGAACTGCACTCACCCATTAATTAGGCTGGTTCAGGAGCAGGACCTCTGCGACAGTGTCATTAAAAAACACTCACAATTATATTCATCATATTATTTTTTATATAATATAATTATATACAGTCATATTTACAAGTCATATATATATATATATATATATATATATATATATATATATATATATATATATATATATATATATATATATATATAGGTATAATATATAGTTTAAGTCGACTGCAACACGGAAATAGGCTGCCCATGGTGTAATATGGGCATTGGCCATTAGGTGGCGCTTACTTTCCAGATCTCATTTTCTAATTAGTTTAATTAATTAATGTGCAACTTTTGGCACTGATGAGTTATGAGTTCCTTCTCAATTATATTTCATCTAAATCTGTGGAAAATTTCATGTAGTTCCGTGACGTGGGTCACGAAAATGGATTTCACGACACATTTTTGATGCTCGGTCCGCAGCCTCTGGTTGGAATTCTCAGTGATAAATTATGCGATGAATTACTTTGTGATACTGAAGTGACACTTGCCCGAGCTGAACATGCTTGTCGTATTAATGAGATCATGACCTCTCACAACAGGTCATTGGGACCCGGACCGCACTCCTCATACATGTCGATGCTATCGACACTTCCTACCGTAACCAGCGCTCACAACCCCACACATCATCTCGACAATCTCAAAGATTATTGGAAAGTGTTCTAACTGTAGCGGCTCCCACCCTGCAGATCGCAAACTTTGCTTTGCTCTCGGAAAAATATGCCATTTTTGTAAAAGAAGAAATAATTTCTCAAAATGTTGCAGTACTCGTGGAATCCGATCACTCCCAAGGCAGTCTGTACACTGGTTAAAACATGAAGCTGCTGATAGCAAGTACCAAGAGCTAGCAGCGCCACCTCCAGCTCTACTCCCTGAACATGATGATAGCAGCCATAACATAAACTCCCTGGTTGCTTCCACTAACAAGCAACTCAACCCTGAAGTTTCACTTCATGTCAACAACACCATTACTGTTGTAAAGATCGAAACTGGAGCCAAATGGAACGTCATGTCATCTGAAATTAAACGGATCAGAAATGCCGAATGTATTGTAAACACTTCGACTACTTTGTTATCCTACAATAGACAATAGGTGCAGGAGTAGGCCATTCGGCCCTTCGAGCCAGCACCGCCATTAAATGTGATCATGGCTGATCATTCACAATCAGTACCCCGTTCCTGCCTTCTGCCCATATCGCCTGACTCCGCTATCTTTAAGAGTCCTATCTAGCTCTCTCTTGAAAGCATCCAGAGAACCTGCCTCCACCGCCCTCTGAGGCAGAGAATTCCACAGACTCACAACTCTCTGTGAGAAAAAGTGTTTCATCAACTACGTTCTAAATGGCTTACACCTTATTCTTAAACAGTGGGCCCTGGTTCTGGACTCACCCAACATCGGTGTAGCGGCAGATTTTTTTATCTTTCGAGAAACGAGTTCTCTAGCCGCTATTTGGATGAGAATGGATAAGGAGAATATCTTCGATACGCATGCAAGCTTCCTCAGAGACCTTCAGAGCTTCTTCACTCATAAAGCTTCAACACACAGTCCTTTGTTGAATAAATGCTTTATTGTTGATGGTAAATAGCAAGATACATCCAAGTTTCTCCCGACTCGTTACTGCAATCTTCCTTCAATTCCAACTGGCAACTTTAAACATTACAAAACTCCTCGTGTCTCCGTAACATTGACATGGTCGAAGGATTGACCTTCTCCATCGTCTCTCCAAACTAATCTAAAAACTAGACTTCTGCGCAAGCATCTAAGCTCCAAACACGCCCCAAAACACGTCATAAATCCCACCCACAGTATAACGGGCAGTCTAAAATTTAAAGGCACATGCCATCATCCATGACATGCAAAACAGTCCAAATGGCCACTACATACCGGCCCCTAATTGTTCCGAGTATCTAACGAGGCAATTACTAATAAACTTTAAAAAAGTGGCCATAAAGGCTTAACATATATCAAAAGCAAAAGGTCAGGGAATTAAACCCTGTGGCTCCTTGTCGGGAAATTGAACCCCGGTCTAACGCGTGACAGGCAGGGATACTAAACACGATACTAACGAGGAAAAAATAGCATGCACTATATATCCGCAATCATGGCTCTTCATCGACTCTTCCATCTTCACCTTCGCCTTCTAGAAGCAAACACAACTTGGTTATTGGTCTTATTAAAACATTGTTTTTTGTTTTAAGACGTACCATACGCACCAAACCCCGAACGTCAGGCATGATTTCTAGTATTCTTCCCATCAACCAAGAACCTCGTGATGCTGCAGAGTCAGCCTTGATAACCCAATATTTTTTACCAAGTTGGGATAACATATAATTTCTTCCTCCATGTCCAACTTGTTCATGAATATGTCGTACAAATAATGTAGTTGTGTAAAAGTCCTTTGAGAGAATGATAGGACGTTTAGTTTTTATGGGCATTGCCAATTTGTTTAGGCGATCACCCATCCACAGAAGACCTTCCTCCCAGACTGGGTCGAGCTTGTACAATTGACTGTTTCTTTTTACCCCCTGTCCTCCAGCTTCCAATGTTAATATTTCTTCTTTGTATTTCTGTCTTTGACAGAAAGAAATGATCGCATTTTCCGCCTTGAGGACATCATCAAGATGTAAATCCTGTACGGCATATGAAGCTTCAAAAACTTGCATCTGGCCTTCAATCTCTCCTTTCCGTTTATCAGGATTCTCTCCCAGGATACTCTCTGTAATTTGTCTCATTTCCCGAGCCACCAGCAATAATCTTATTTTTATTTTAAGAAACCAGGCTACCGAAGTTATCAATTTATTCCATGATGAAAAAGTGGGTAAATAAATTGTTCACGGTGTCATATGAGTCTTTAGCAATCACATTCACCGAAATGTTTTGTTTAATTTTCGGATCATTTACAGAGATTTCAAATCCGAGTTCAAGCTTTGGCCATTCTCTGCTTGGTTCACAAAGAAACTCGGGCCCATTGATCTATCTCCTGTTATTTAGAAAGCAATTTGCTGTTAGTCCTCTAGAGGCTTTGTCAGCAGGATTTTCTTTGGTGCTAACATATCTCCATTGAGAAACATTAGTAGCTCCCAATACAAAGGAGACTCTATTTGCTACAAATGTCATAAAGCGTTTGTTTTCATTATTGAAGTATTTCAGAACCGTAGTGCTACCGGTCCAGAAGATAGATTCTTCCAGTTGAAATTGTAGTTCTTTTTGCAGCATTATGTCAATTTTAACAGCTAAGACTGCTACTGTAAGTTCCATTCTGGGAATCGTCATTTGTTTCAGTGGTGCCACTCTGGCTTTTCCCAGTAAGAATGCAACATGCACTCTTTAGTTAACATTTTGCAGTCTTAAATATGAAACAGTCCCGTAACCACTTTCACTGGCATCCGAAAAATGATGCAATTGTGCACTTCTGATCTTACCAAAGTTTTTAGGCTTTATGCACCGATCCACCTTAAACTTTGAAATTTTATGGAGGTCCATTAACCATTCTGTCCAACGGTGCGTGGATGTTTGAGTTATACTCTCATCCCATCCAAGTTTTCCATGTAAAATTAACTTGGTTGGCAGTGTAAATGGTGCAAGAAATTCCATAGGGTTGTATACTGAGCCAATCACAGAAAAGATACCCCTTCTTTTACATGGTCGCTCCTGAATCGACAATTTAAACTTAAACACATCTGTTTCCACGCACCAGTGCAGTCCCAGTGCCCTTTCCATTGGCAAATTGTCTTTAACTAAATCCAACTCCTTGGTTTCTTCAGCTCTGTCATCTGGTGGAATGCTTTCCAATACAACACGATTGTTGCTGATCCACTTGGAAAGTACAAATCCTTCCTTATTGCAGAGAGAGGTCAGGTGTTTTACCATTTGAATTGCCTTCTGCTCAGTAGATATGGATTTTAGGCAATCGTCCACGTAGAAATTATTTTTTAAAGTAGAAATTACCTCCTCTGGGAAATAATGTTTATTATCCTCTGCGGTCTTCCTTAAAGTGAAGTTCGCACAACTTGGAGATGACACGGATCCAAAGAGATGTACTTTCATCCGGTAATCAACAAGATCTTGCTGCACATCCCCTTCAGGCCACAATAAGAATCGCAGGTAATCAATATGTTCACCAGCTACTTTCACTTGATGAAACATCGATCTGATGTCAGCCATTAAAGCAATCGGTTCTTGCCTAAATTTGATGAGAACTCCAATGAGTGAGTTGGTAAGGTCTGGACCTTGGAGTAGTTCACTGTTAAGCGATGTACCTTTAAAGACTGCAGCACAGTCAAAGACCACCCTCAATGTCCCTTTCTAGTATTTAACCCACCAGCCGGAGGTTCCCTTCGACTTAATCTTCTGTCCCAATCTCTGGGACTAGTATTTAACCCCCCTGCCGGAGGTTCCCTTCGATTTAATCTTCTGTCCCAATCTCTGGGACTAGTATTTAACCCCCTGCCGGAGGTTCCCTTCGATTTAATCTTCTGTCCCACTCTCTGGGACTAGTATTTAACCCCCTGCCGGAGGTTCCCTTCGATTTAATCTTCTGTCCCACTCTCTGGGACTAGTATTTAACCCCCTGCCGGAGGTTCCCTTCGACTTATTGTAACGGCAGATTTTTCTTATCTTTTGAGAAACAAATTCTCTAGCCGCTATTTGGATGAGAATGGATAAGGGGAATATCTTCGATACGCATGCAAGCTTTCTCAGAGACCTTCAGAGCCTCTTCACTCATAAAGCTTCAACACACAATCTTTTGTTGAATAAATGCTTTATTGTTGATGGTAAACAGCAAGATACATCCAAGTTTCTTCCAACTCGTTACTGCAATCTTCCTTCAATTCCAACTTGCAACTTTAAACATTACAAAACTCCTCGTGTCTCCGTAACATTGACATGGTCGAAGGTTTGACCTTCTCCGTCGTCTCTCTAAACTAATCTAAAAACTAGACTTCTGCGCAAGCATCTAAGTTCCAAACACGCCCAAAAACACGTCATAAATCCCCCCCACAATACAACGGGCAGTCTAAAATTTAAAGACACGTGCCATCATCAGTGACATGTAAAACAGGCCAAATGGCCACTACACCTGCCATCTGCTGAATTATTTTTTAATGGAAAAATGTTCATTTATATAAATATAAGGGAAGATTTAAGAACTGAGTATTCCATGTGTCAGTGACCTTGATGAACTGTTGTACAAGCCCGATACCCGTCTGACCAGTTTGTTCAACAACACAGAATAAACCCTCAGGCACAACCCCAAATTTGAACACACAGTTGAACCTAACACTGTGTTACCATGTGGGATTGTTGCAGCATTGGCCTCACCAGATTAAAGATTATTTGTTAAACTGAGGCCCCTTCTGGCCTCTTGGGACACAATAGATTTTGGAACGTGAATCACCAAAGTGCAGTGGAGATACCTTGGTCTCCTGGTTTCCTGGCCAATATTCATCCCTCAGTAAATAGGAACATATTGAGGGCAAATTGGAGACCATATTTTCTACATGACTACACTAGCGATACTTCAACTTCTGGCATGTTTATTTGATAATGGTTTGCACAGGGGATGGTGACACAATCACCACGTGGTCAGATCATTGCAGAACAGCACCTGAAATCATACAGCAGACTCCTCATGGCAACGCAGGTAGACAGGTAGACAATCGACATTGCATAAATAATGCTTTAATTGACCACAAAAAGTCTGAAATCAATTTCTCAACAACATAAGCACAAACGGATACTTTTCTTATCCAAAATATATTGTTCTTTTCTCCTTGTAACAAAGATAACATTGTCATTGATAATTTGGGGAATCTGTGCTGCATTAAGGATGTCTTCATGTACTTTACCTGTAGGCTTGCGCTTTCTTTGACAGAACTCCACTGCCAGTATAATGACGATGAGAACAGCCAGACCTCCGATAATTACAACAAATCTGATTATAAAAGTATAATTCCCTGTCAAAATAATAAACACAGAGTTCACATTTGTAGAATAAATGGACATCATTCAAAAGCTCCCCCAAAAACCAGGCATTAACCACACTGACTAATTTAGATCAGAAGTCTTGAGTTTAACTTGTGATCCAGATTCACTGAGACACAAGGTACTGCAGATGAGAGTTTACCAATAAAAGACACAAAGCGTTGGAGAAACTCAGCAGGTTAGGCAGGTGACATTTCGGGTCGCAGCCCTTTAGTCTGAAGTAGGGTCAAGATCCAAAACCTCACCTGTCCATGTTCTCCAGAGATTCCGCCTGACCCGTTGAGTTAATCCAGCACATTGTGTCTTTTTTTCCAGATTAATTGACCTTACTCAGAAACATTAGAGAGCCACAACTTGCCTCAGTAGCCATCAGTTAGAGACTGTAAACATTCACACAAGTTTCTATTTCTTGGTTACAATCAGCTGACATTTCTCAGGCAGGAGATGGAAGCTGATGGCTGGTTGATAAAGTAGCTGATTCAGCTGTGATACTTCCCACTGTACAGTGGACAAATGTCTATCATAGTCTAAGCCTGGAACAATGGTTGAATGAGCATTGCTGACAACAGAGTGGATATTGCCCTCCAGCTTCAATCCTCTCTAACCAGGCGCACAAGAACTGTAAACGTTAGAAATACTCAGCCGTTTAAGCAGTATCCGTGGAAAGGGAAAGAAGTGAGTTCATGTTTTATGATGAAAAAAAACGTTGTCAGATTCAAAGGATCTTTGACAATTGACAATAGATGCAGGAGTAGGCCATTCAGCCCCTCGATCCAGCACCGCCATTTAATGCGATCATGGCTGGACTCAACATTCAAGATTCAAGAGAGTTTATTGTCATGTGTCCCAGTTAGGACAATGAAATTCTTGCTTTGCTTCAGCACAACAGAATATAGTAGGCATGAATACAGAACAGATCAGTGTCTCCATATACCATTGTATAAATACATACACACATGAATAAATAAAACAGATAAAGTGCAAATAAACTGATAATGGACTATTAATGTTCAGAGTTTTGTTTGAGTTGAGTTTCATAGCCTGATGACTGTGGAGAAGTAGCTATTCCTGAACCTGGATGTTGCAGTCTTCAGGCTCCTGTACCTTCTACCTGAAGGTAGCGGGGAGATGAGTGTGTGGCCTGGATGATGTGGGTCATTGATGATGCTGCCAGCCTTTTTGAGGCAGCGACTGTGATAGATCCCCTCGATGGTAGGGAGGTCAGAGCCGATGATGGACTGGGCAGTGGTCACAACTTTTTGTAGTCTTTTTCGCTCCTGGGCACTCAAGTTGCCGAACCAAGCCACGATGCAACCGGTCAGCATGCTCTCTACTCTGCACCTTTAGAAGTAAGAGAGAGTCCTCCTTGACATACTGACTCTCCGTAATCTTCTCAGGAAATAGAGGCGCTGATGTGCTTACATTAGAATCATAGAATCATAGAAAGTAGGTGCGAGAGTAGACCACCAGGTCCATCGAGCCCGCACCGCCATTCGCTCATGGCTGAACACCAAACAGACACCCCTACCCACAAACAGTAGACACAAGACACAGAACACAAGACACTACCCTCCCCTTTATACCGCTATCACCCCACTCCACCCCAAGAACCGCGTGATCTCCTGGGGGAGGCAAAAAAACGGATAAAAACCCAGGTCCAATTCGGGAAAAAAATCCGGGAAATTCCTCTCCGACCCCAATCCAGGCGATCAACACTTGTCCAGGAGATCACTCAGGTCTTACTATACTAACCCTACCTAGGTCCATATCCCTGCCCTCTCCCCGTAGCCCCTTATCCCCTTGGCAGCTAAGAAACCATCTATTTTAGACTTAAATATATTTAATGTTTCTGCTTCCACTGCTCCCTGGGGCAGTGAATTCCATAAATTAACCACCCTCTGGGTGAAGAAGTTCTTCCTCATCTCAGTTTTAAAAGAGCCCCCCCTTATTCTGCAACTATGTCCCCTAGTTCTAGTTTCCCCGATCATTGGGAACATCCTCGGTGCATCCACCCGATCAAGGCCCCTCACGATCTTATATGTTTCAATGAGATCGCCTCTCATTCTTCTAAACTCCAAAGAGTAGAGTTCCAGCCTACTTAACCTTTCCTCATATGTCAATCCCCTCATTGCAGGAATTAATAGCATCAGTGTTCTCGGACCAGGAGAGATCTTCAGAGATGTGCACGCCCAGGAATTTGAAGCTCTTGACCCTTTCGACCATCAACCCGTTGATATAACGGGACTGTGGGTCCCCATCCTACCCCTTCCAAAGTCCACAATCATTCCTTGGTTTTCTTCCTCTTTCACAGTTGTTCCTCTTTCACAGTTCCTATCTGTCCTGCTGATTATTATTATTAGTTTTCATTCCGATTTTCAATTCCTAAAATTAGTTTTGGTCTTCAAGTACTAAGACTGCACTGTGCATGTAACCATTGCCTACTGATGTCAATGAGGTTGAACACATTATTATTGCAATCCTAATGAGCACATCTTCATGTGTTTTTAGTGTAAAATTGGAGATGGTTGATACATGCATTAATTCCACACACCAACTAATCTATTCACTCACTGGTTGATATCTCCTGCCCTTTAAGGACAGCTCAACACCCAAAAGCATCAGTCTGCAATGAGGCCAAAGGATGGAGAGGCTGGTGTGCGCGACCCTTGTAAAATAAAGTTCCATAGTGAGACTGTGCTAGATGAGCGTACATGGGAAGGCTTCTGCTCAGCCGGGAGCACAGATTTCCTATCTGGGAGGTGGGGACACCACAGTGGGAGTGGGTGTGGATGGGGGTGGCCTCTCCCTTGGTGCAACGGCTGACGGAGCAGGATTTTACTGGCACTGAGGCACAGGCAGAGGACAACCAAAGTCTTCATTCCTCAGTGAACTCTCAGCCGACTGTAGTCAGAACCCTGTTGTCCTCTCCCAGGGGGAGACTGCTGCTCGCCAGGAGTAAGGATTAATAACACCAACCTATAGCACACAGTGACCATCAGGGAGCAGGTTGCTGTGTTCAGTCAAATAATCACATCAGATGATGCATTGAAGCAGTTGAATCAGCAAGTCAAACTGTAAACATGTCACAAAGAGATGACACAATGAATGCCGCACGGTGGCGCAGCGGTAGAGTTGCTGCCTTACAGTGAATGCAGCGCCGGAGACCCGGACTCGATCCCGACTGCGGGTGCTGTCTGTACGGAGTTTGTACTTTCTCCCCGGGACCTGCATGGGTTTTCTCCGAGATCCTCGGTTTCCTTCCACACTCCAAAGACGTACAGGTTTGTAGGTTAATTGGCTTGGTAAATGTAAAAATTGTCCCTAGGGGGTGTAGGATAGTGTTAATATGCGGGGATCGCTGGTTGGCGTGGACCTGGTGGGCCGTTTCCGCGCTGTATCTCTAACCTAAACTAAACAGTAAACATGGTTGGTATAATTGAGATTCTTTTTATGGCTGTTCTCTGTCCAGTTATTACCATGGCACACTGAAGAGAGAGTTTGAAGATAAGAGTCAATAATGCTCTTTCATCACATCAATGGTATCATTGTTCATATATGCATCATTTATTTATTCTGAACAGAATGGATCGTGGAAGGATGCTCCCTTCAGTGGAAAGGCTGAGCACAAAAAGTTATAGGTTTAAAATAAAGGGGAAAACATGTTAGAATGACTTGATGAAAACCTTTTTAGGCAGCGGGTTCTATCGTGGCTTTCCAGAGAGAATTGGACAAATATATAGTGATGAAAAAGCTGCAATGTGATGGCAAAAGGAGAGGGGGTAGAATTAGCGAGTTGCGCTGGATGAGAGTTAGCATGGATATGATGGGTCAAATGACCACCTTCTGTGCTACAACCATTCCACAATTCTATTATTGGATGATGTGATTATCTGTGAGGAATTAAAGTGTTCCTGTTGGGACATTGATACTTTCCACATTGTGCTTCACTGACTCTTCATTGATCTATGTGTGGTGGAGATTGTTTCTTTGTGCCTGGGTGTTGACAGGATCTTCCTCTGTTAGGGATCAGTGCTTTGCCTTATGTCAGCATTGTACAAAATGTCTTTCACCGAGGCTTTGGGGCCACATGAAGGGCAGGGATTAATGGATGGGTGGGATTGGGAGGAAAGGGCGTGTTTAGTTTAGTTTAGAGATACAGAGCAGAAACAGGCCCTTCTGCTCGCCGAGTCCGCACCAACCAGCGATTCCCACAGACTAACACTATCCTACACACACCAGGGACAACATACAATCAAACCAAGCCTATTAACCTACAAACTTGTACATCTTTGGAATTTGGGAGAAAAACGGAAATCCTGGAGAAAACCCACGCAGAGCACGGGATGAAGGTACAAACTCCATACAGACAGCACCTCTAGTCAGGATTGAACCCGGGTCCCTGGCGCTGTAAGGCAGCAACCCTACCACTGCGCCACCATGGTCAGACAAGGTGAAGACATCAGTATTCCCACCCCCACATCTTCTGTTCTCACATGGCAGCCTTTGGTGAAGTTACTGTGGATGCTTCAACTGCTGTAATGTTTTACAGCATCAGAACAGGGGAAAGAAACTTGTACAACTATTTGTATGATGATTTTCACTACTTTTGTGATCTTTAAGGGGCACAGTTTGGGTGTTATGGCAAAGATGTTCCACCAAGCTGCCCACCTTACAGTATATTACTATACTGACCTCTGACAAAAAGGTTCACACTGACACACTGGTTTTCATACTACTGGACCAGTTTTCATACCTGTGGAGACACTTATCAACAAGGACAGACATTGATGATGAAATTTTACTTCGGAGTCACGTGAGTGACTACGTGATGAAGCCCGTCAGTGCGCCTGCGCGTCATTACGTCAGACGCCTTGACGCAAACGGACGTGAGGAGCAGTGCTCCTCGAGTGGTTTGTAGTTTTTCAACTACAAGGTAAGTAAAACTTTTTTACAGGTTTTCCAGGTCCGTTTACTGTGGGTCTATGGCGATTTTTTCCACAGACGCCATGGGAAAAAAACGGACAGGGGGAAGAGGCGAGCGACATAGCCGACAGAAGTCGGGAAAGTCGGGAGTCCGCGGTTAGAGACCAACCGCCTCTAAACCCCGGTACAGTCGCCAGCGGTGAGCATAGCGACTGTGGACCTGGGGCTGGTGAAAACACAGTCAGTGCCTGTCGGGCAAAAGACAAAGTTTAAATCCCAACGGAGGGAGTCCCAGGCAATGAAGAAGCTCCAGGGCTAGATACTGCTTTAGAGCGTATTGCCCAAATAGAAAGCCTTTTACACAGGCTGTTGGAGCAACGTTCACTCAGTGAGGAGTGTTCTGAAAGCCAAGCTGCTGGAAACAGCTCAAACAGCTCCTGGTACAGGGCTAGATACTGCTTTCGAGCGTATTGCCCAAATAGAAGCCTTTTTCATAGGTTGTTGGAGCAAAAGTTCACTCAGGAAGGAGTGTACTGTAATCCAAGCTGCAGGAGCAGCTTAACAGCACCTGGCTCAGGGCTGATGGAATGCACCCTCAGGAATGAGGAGGTCATGAGATTTCAGACCCCGACTCTGACGGTGAGGCTGTACAAGGCGATGAAAGGCAGCTGCCAGATGTTCCAACCCTGGTAGTAGGATTCGCTGCCCCGTCAGGGTCAGGAGAGCCATTAGGAAGAACTGGCCTCCTTAATAAATTACTTGGTTTACCATTAGCTGGAACAGCATGAAATGGATGAGACTGCAAGAGTATCTGGAATCAGTTGCAGAGAATATTAAAGCTGCTGGGTTCTGGAATAACTGCTTTTACCAGAATAGCAGGTAACAACCAAAAGATGACGAAGTTGCATCAGCAAGCACTGGGGTTGCTATGCAGCACCCACTTCGAGAAGTGCTATACGGTCTACTATGAATCCGAAATTCGCAGCACTCTGCAAACCAAGTAATATACAAATTACCCAACTTACTCTTTGGAGAGATCTTGGGAGACGTATTACAGAGTTGGAAGATGAAGCGAAAACAGGATTGATGAAGACATCAATGGTTGTGAAGTCTGTAAAGAGGAAGTATCCTTTCAGACGTCATACGGATCCTGGACCAAGTCGCTCATCAACGCAGGGACGTAGTTGGCGGCCTGCAGCGGGAGCAAGAACCAGTGGGCGTGCTTCCGGGAGAACCCAGGAATCTCAGGGTACTGAAATGACTCAAGAGGTAGGTGGACCTGGTTCTCATGGGAACATACTAACTGGATTAAGTCCAAAAGTTGGAGGCAGGTTACATTTCTTCTATAATAATTGGAAGAAAATTACTTCAGATGTGGTAATCCTGAATAATATACAAGGATTTCGAATTGAATTCAATCCAAATTATGAGTTGCCTGTTCAGCATGTTCCTAGCCGAACTCTGCACTTTGTACAAAAAGAAGTGATGGAGGTTCAGGTTGCAATTGAAACCCTATATAAAAAAAGGGGTTATTGAAAAATCAGTCTACCAAAGTCACCAATTTGTCCACGGCATGAAATCACAAAGCTTTAAAATCTTCACGTAGTCACTCACGTGACTCCGAAGTAAAATAGTAAGATTAAACGAGAACTTACCTAAGTTTGAAGTTTGATCTTTATTTTATGAGGAGTTACGTAGGTGATTACGTGCCCGCCACGACCCTACCCTCTATCATAAAGGTCAGATGGAAGTTCTTGTATTACTCGTTTTAGTATGAGACTATATTACTTCGGTTCTTGTTTTTTGTGATTTCACACCGCTGCTTTGAAGATTGACGCGCAGGCGCACTGACGGGCTTCTTCACGTAATCACCTACGTAACTCCTCATAAAATAAAGATCAAACTTCAAACTTAGGTAAGTTCTCGTTTAATCTTACTATTCTCGATCACCTTCAATGAGATGGCCAACACAGGTCTTGGTCAGTGGTCTGCCAGCAGTAGTGATCCATGTGCTCCCATGTGCTTCAGAGACCTGGACTACTTACAATAGAAGTGACCTTATAGGCATGGACAAGAGGTTTGAAGGAAATGTCTATGATTGAGCTCTACTTGCAGTAAGACATGGAATGTTAAAAGTTATCCAAAAAGAATAGCAACGTGACAAGAACTCTGTGTCGAGATAACGAAGAGCAGAAGCTAAGAAACTTACTGTTCACCTGCAGATTATATGGAATGGAAACCTTGGCTGTGCTTTGATGAAACAAACCACATGTCCATTTCCTTCTTACTCCATCAGCTATTGCAATAATCAGCTGCAAAGAATTGTCCTCCTGCTTTGTTTGCATGAGATTTTTCTCCTCTACATCTTTGCCTTCATCATTGATCCAAACCAGTCTCATTGACTCAGTGACATGAGACACAGAGCAGGTCAGGGTCATCTTTCTTCCCTCAGTCACTGCGCCAGATGGTTCAGTTGTGACTGTGGAAAGAAGAAAATCGTAAAACAATGAATTTTGTCTGGATTGTGTTTTTCTCAGTACTTTGACACCAGTATCTGGCGTTCTAAGTGTAAAAATTATATTACACAACAAGAGTTAGAGGCATAGTCATACAGCATGAAACAATTCGGTCCATTCAGCCCAACTCATCCATGCCGACCAAGATGCTCCATTTAAAATATGTTCCCATATTTGGCCCATATCCCTCTGCACCTTTCCCATCCATGTACCTCTCCAAGTGTCTTTTCCATAATCATTCACAACAGTTTTGAACTAATTATACAAAGAGCAACTAATGCCCACATCAGTGTCTCTGGCCACAGTGTTGGCCACAACACTCATCCAGGTAAATATTAATCGATAAATTCCACAAAATACACTCAGTTTTAAGCCTCCAGTGAGCCTTCAAAAATTAGGATGGGTCGTTTGGGGTCAAAGAAACTTGGGGAATGTGTTAAGAGAAGTTGAATGATTTTTAAAATATTTTCGAGGGAAGCTCATTTGCACCTTTGTGAATCACATTTCATCTTATTCCCGCCCTATTGTATAGAACAATGTGTTTTCAGCAAAATAAATGAAAATAACATTTGATGTGCTTCCCAATAATGTTGGTTTAGGGCAGATTTTGGGTTCAGCAAAATACAAATAAGTTGAAGAGGAAGCTCTGGAGGTAAAATAATTCTTCAAACTTGGGAATTTCTGCTGACATTGCAGTCTGTACTCAGATTAGAAACTCTACACCAGTAACTTAATTCTGGAAAGTAGTAACATCCAGTCTCCTACCTGTAACTGTGATTAGTTCAATGTTCACATATATATTTGATCCCGTGGAACATGTGTAAACTCCGGCATCTGTAAACTGCACGGGTACAAACCTCACATGGAAATTCTTGCCATTCACATTTCCATCTGTGGTTTCCAGTCGATTCCCAAAGTAGCTCCTGTCGACATGTATCGGCTCATTCCTGTGAGAAGAAGCTATTTCCTTCTCTTGATTTTAAAAACGTTGTCCATTTCCATTTCATTGAGCTCAGGAGAAGCTTCACAAATCAGGTCGAGTTCACTGTGATCTGTGACTGAGCGATAAACTGTGTACGTCTTGTTATGTAAATCTGCAAGAGAGGGACAGGGAACAAAGAATTAGATTTCCACACACGCCGAGATATAATGTTGTGAGTTTCAACAGGGACAAACCCACGGCTTTGGGATGTCAGCTGGGACCCCTGGTTCTGGACTCGCCCAACATGGGGAACATTTTCCTGCATCTAGCCTGCCCAATCTCATAATAATTTTATACGTTTCTATAAGATCTATAATTTCAGTGAATATAAACCCAGTCGATCCATTCGTTCATCATATGTCAGTCCGCCATTCCAGGAATTAACCTGGTGAACCTATGCTGCACTCCCTCGATAGCAAGAATGTCCTTTCTCAAACTAGGCGTCCAAAACTGCACACAATACTCCAGGTGCGGTCTCACCAGGGCTCCGTACAACTGCAGTAGGATCTCTTTGCTCCTATACTCAAATCATCTCGCTATGAAGGCCAACATGCCATTTGCTTTCTCCATTGCCTGCTGTACCTGCATGCTTACTTCAGCACGATGTCCAAGTCACCCTAATCATAAAGCTGGTGTCCTGTTCACATCGCAACAACCTGAAGATCAGTGCTCATAAGATAGTGGAATTGATTGTAGACTCAATCCTCCCCTCCTGATTGTAGAGCTCCCCCTCCCCTCCCCCCACTCATCTTCAACAACACCACAATCACAACTGTGGAGTCATTTAATTTCTTCGGAATCATCATTGGACAAAGTCAGCATGGATTTACGAAAGGTAAATCGTGTCTGACGAATCTTATAGAATTTTTCGACGATGTAACTAGTAGAGTGGATAGGGGAGAACCAGTGGATGTGTTGTATCTGGACTTTCAGAAGGCTTTCGACAAGGTACCACATAAGAGATTAGGATACAAACTTAAATCACACGGTATTGGGGGTTCAGTATTGATGTGGATAGAGAACTGGCTGGCAAACAGGAAACAAAGAGTAGGAGTAAACGGGTCCTTTTTACAATGGCAGGCAGTGACTAGTGGGGTACCGCAAGGCTCAGTGCTGGGACCCCAGCTATTTACAATTTATATTAATGATCTGGACGAGGGAATTGAAAGCAACATCTCCAAGTTTGCGGATGACACTAAGCTGGGGAGCAGTGTTAGCTGTGAGGAGGATGCTAGGAGACTGCAGGGTGACTTGGATAGGCTGGGTGAGTGGGCAAATGTTTGGCAGATGCAGTATAATGTGGATAAATGTGAGGTTATCCACCTTGGTGGCAAAAACGGGAAGGCAGACTATTATCTAAATGGTGGCCGATTAGGAAATGGGGAGATGCAGCGAGACCTGGGTGTCATGGTACACCAGTCATTGAAAGTAGGCATGCAGGTGCAGCAGGCAGTGAAGAAAGCGAATGGTATGTTGGCCTTCATAGCAAGAGGATTTCAGTATAGGAGCAGGGAGGTTCTACTGCAGTTGTACAGGGTCTTGGTGAGACCACACCTGGAGTATTGCGTACAGTTTTGGTCTCCAAATCTGAGGAAGGACATTATAGCCATAGAGGGAGTGCAGAGAAGGTTCACCAGACTGATTCCTGGGATGTCAGGACTTTCATATGAAGAAAGACTGGATAGACTTGGCTTATACTCGCTAGAATTTAGGAGATTGAGAGGGGATCTTATAGAAACGTACAAAATTCTTATGGGGTTGGACAGGCTAGATGCAGGAAGATTGTTCCCGATGTTGGGGAAGTCCAGGACAAGGGGTCACAGCTTAAGGATAAGGAGGAAATCCTTTAAGACCGAGATGAGGAAAAACTTTTTCACACAGAGAGTGGTGAATCTCTGGAACTCTCTGCCACAGAGGGTAGTTGAGGCCAGTTCATTGGCTATATTTAAGAGGGAGTTAGATGTGGCCCTTGTGGCTAAAGGGATCAGGGGTATGGAGAGAATGCAGGTACGGGATACTGAGTTGGATGATCAGCCATGATCATATTGAATGGCGGTGCAGGCTCGAAGGGCCGAATGGCCTACTCCTGCACCTATTTTCTATGTATCTATGTATCTATGTATCATCTCCAGCGCCTTAACTGGGAGGCCACCATCGACTCCACAGTCAAAAAGTCCCAACAGAGGATGTACTTCCTGCGGCAGCTGAGGAAACACAACCTGCCACAGGCAATGATGGTCCAATTCTACACGGCCATCATAGAGTCTGTCCTCACCTTCTCCATCATGGTCTGGTTTGGCTCAGCCACCAAACACGACACCTGGAGTCTGCAGCGAATCGTCCGATCAGCAGAGAAGGTTATTGGCTGCAACCTTCCCTCCATTGATGAACTGTACACTACAAGGGCCAGGAAGCGAGCGGGCAAGATCATCTCTGAGCCCTCTCACCCTGGCCACAAACTCTTTGAATCACTTCCCTCTGGAAGGCGACTCCGGATTGTCAAAGCTGCCACAGCCAGACATAAAAACAGCTTCTTCCCACGAGCCGTAGCTCTACTCAACAGCCAAAAGTCGGTAGCCTCTTTTTACTCCGGTACTTTATTTTCACATGTTTAAATTATAATGTTTTATTTTTAATTGTCTGTTGTATATCGTGTTTTTACCATATGCGAGCAAAGCACTGTCAAATTCCTTGTGTATGATTACGTGGCCAATAAAATGTGATTCTGATTCTGATTCTGACATCCCCTCTGCATTTATACTTGAATTAGTTCATATTTTCCTCTTCAGTTATACACTGAAAACTAGATGTTATTTCCATCACTGGATATTATTCTCTTTGATTCATGCAGGTGAACTGAAATGGACCCCTTGGTTCTCCTGTGTTGCTCTATCAATCTTAGTGCCACCATTTTATATTTACACCATGTCCCAGGGTAAAGGCAATGTCCACATCCTGCAGTGTGGAAGCCCACGGGTGGAGTCAGTGCTCACTATACAACATGTGGAACAGTTTGGTATCAAGAACTATTTAATACCTGCTGCAAGGCAGCTTTGGACTCACCCTGATCCACTTCAACATTGGTGTCTCCAGTGAGAACAATGGAGCCATTTTCCTGCACTTCCCATGTGTACAGATTGGGATTTCCTTCTCCAACGTGTTGGACCATCAGATAGACGGCGTTATTCAGACGGATCTGATGAGCGTTGTTCCTCCTGTTCTGCTGAGATGAGCCTCTTGGTTTCCAGTGAAGACTGATGGTATCTGGGAGTCTGGAGATGGTACAGCTGAGGGTGATGTCACTGCCCATCACTGGCCTCGGTGAGTCTGCCTCAACTGTGGAAACAGACACATGTGGTTCAGTTCACCAACAGCTTTCTGAACTACTGTGGGCAGAATTCTCTTTTTCCTGCAGACAGACAGTCGGCTGAATGTTGAGCTGCCGTGCTCAGTGATGTCGTCAACACTTCCTGGTAGTGACCGCCTGTCCCCCTCGTCTCCCACATCAACACATCCTGGTAGTGACCACCTGTCCCCCTCGCCCCCCTCGTCTCCCACATCAACACTTCCTGGTAGTGACCACCTGTCCCCCTCGCCCCCTCGTCTCCCACATCAACACTTCCAGGTAGTGACCACCTGTCTCCCTCGCCCCCTCGTCTCCCACATCAACACTTCCAGGTACGGATGTTTTTAGTATAGTAGAAACACAGAACTGCAGATGCTGGTTAATATATAAAAGGACATAAAGTGCAGGAGTAATTCAGCAGGTCTGGTAATATGAATATCACTGCCCCTTAATGGGTACACGTGACAATAAAAGACCTTTGAACTCTAGAGAACATAGATAGGTGACGTTTCAGGTTGAGACCCTTCTTCAGACTGATTATATTTCTTGGATGTCTTTAACAGAGATTATATGGGAGTGAATAAAATCATGAGAGGCATATCTATAGTAAACGCACATGGTCTTTTTTCCAGGGTTGAGGAATCAAAAACTAGATAGTACATGTTTAAGGTGAGAGGGGCAGATTAGATATACCCCTTAATATTAGGGGCAGTTTTTTGACAAAAAGTGTGGTACATGAACATACTTTATGCAAAGATCGTGCAGAGGAAGTGTTTGATGCAGGTACAGCATTTAAAGGGCATTTAAACAGGTATATGGGAACGAAAAGGTTAAAGGGATAAGGGCCAAATGAGGGCAAATGGGACGTTTAGATGGGTAGTTGGTCAGTATGGATGAATTGGGCCAAAGGGCCTGATTCAGTGCTGTGTAACATTATGACTCTATTACCTCTGATCCCAAATAGTTCCCACTGTCTCAGGAATTTCCCAGCGGGCTGTGTCTGATTCCAGATGAACAGTCCTGCAAGTTTGAATGTGGGCATCCTGATCCTCAGATTAAGGGTACCCCAGTCCGCATGCATCCTCTGGGAGATGCCTGGTATTTGATTGTACTCATCACTCCATTGTATGGCCCACTGCTGATCTTCTCTGCGGAAAGTGGCCAATCGCTTTGTGGTTTGTTGCCCTGAGTGTGGCCTCCATTCCAAGTCAATGGGGCCATTTCCAGGACTGTCTGGTCCTTTCAATACAAAGTTGCCTTCCTGATGGAAAAAGTACATATAATGTCCACTTCCTGTAGGAAAAGAGAACAAATGTGTAAATGTTGGACAATAATTTTTCACTGACCTTGTCATTAGCAATATTGCAGAGAATTCATCTTTACTAAGTTGTACGTTATAATTCATCATCATGGAACAGCATGGAAACAGGCCCTCTGCAGCAATCTGTCCACGCTGGCCAGTGGGTCTCCATGGAGACACAAGAAACTGCAGATTGTGGAATGTTGATCAAACGCAAAGTGTTGGAGAAACTCAATGGGTCAGGCAGCATCTGTGGAGGGAATGGATTGATGACGTTTCATGTCAGGATGCATTCTCAGACTGATGGAATGGGAGAGTGACAACTGGGGAAGGGAAGTAGGCATGAGACAAAGCATGGTGAGTGATAGGTGGATACAGGTGGGGAATGGCGATGAGTAGATGGATGGAGAAAATGACAAAATGGAGGGGTGGAATGGAGACAAAAGGTTGTCAGTATAAACATGTGTAATAACAGGATCCATACATAAGAATAAGTTGTTTGTGATAGTAAACACACATAGCTCAAATACTTGGCTGTTGTAAGCTCAAGCTCAGCAACGAATCTAACTAGGGGCTGGACTAACAGACTAGATAATATGATGGCTGTTTGAGTACACAGCGGCATGCAGTAAAACATGACATAGATCAGGTCAACTAATACTGACTGATCTACAGTCAGATCAGTAACAGGGAGGGATATGGGTGGAAGTAGAGCAAGAACATAAAAGGAAAACTCTTCAATTAGAAGGGGTGGGAAATGAGTTGAAAGAGGAAGGGAAGGGAATAAGATAACTGGGTGGTGGGATAAATTCGTGCACAATGAAGGGGGGGGAAGTGGGGTTCGGGAAGTGTTATTTGAAATTTGAGAATTCGGTATTCATAACAGAGTTAGACCACTCAAACTGGAAGAAAATATTCCACTCAAATTTCAGGATCAATAAGCGACGTCAAAACTCAATCATGACTAAGTATGAAGAACAAACCCTTATCACTTACCACGGGGCTCCTGATAGTACGGGACAAAAAGCCGGGGCAGGTCTTGATGAAACAAACCACATCTCCAGTTCCCTCTGCCTCTCTCAGCTTTCTGAATAACCAGACTCTGTGATTTCTCTTTCCCGGTCAGTGTCTTTTCTCCAACACTTTTGCCATCGCCATTGATCCAAACCAGTTTCATTGACCCAATGACGTGAGACACAGAGCAGGTCAGGGTAACGGTGTCTCCCTCAGTCACTGAGTCTGACGGTTCAGCTGTGACTGTGGAAACAAGCAGGTTGTTTACATTTTAAACAATAAGTTCATCAGTAAACTCAGTGGCAACATTCTGTCTCCTACCTTTTACTGTGATTAGATAAATGGTGCGAAATCGATTTGATTCCAGAAAACAGGTGTAAACTCCGGCATCTTGAAACAAAACGGGGACAATCCTCACACTGAAATCCTTGCCATCGAAGGGTTTCCCTGAGGTCACCAGTCGATTCCCGAAGTCGGTCCCTTTGACATTGTTGGGCTGAGAACCTTCTGCAGATGCTATTACTTTCTGCTGTTTTAGGTGATGAGGTGTCCAGGTCCAGTGAGCACGGGAATAGCTACGACCATAACTCCCAGAACAAACCAGGTGAAGTTCACTGTGATCTGTGCTGGAGCGGTAAAGTATGTATATCCCATAAGATAAATCTGTATCAGAGAGACAGAGGATAACTCCTTTCAGTATTACAGTTACCGTGCCATACAGAGATTCTCAACCGTATTCTTATAAACATTCGTGGTGTTTTGTTCAGCTGATCAAGTTTCAAATGTAACATCTTTCATGAATGCCGCACTAAACTCATCAGATCTTTATAAAATACAATGTCCTGTACGGCAGTAAATTGCAGTGAAGTTTGGATATTCCACTCTACATTTCAACATTAGGTTCGCCCCCACACCCGGACTGTCCGGGAATCTCCCGGGATGGAATGAAACCTCCAGGAGACTCCCGAGAGCGGTCTGGGAGGTGAATGTCTCTGTCAGTCTGTCTGCAGGAGGTGGTGCAGGTTCAGGCTGCGGACAGAAGCAGCCCAGAGGATGCCTGCGCGGGGACTGACCCGGACAGGTTGGCACTTCAAGTGGGTCGGGTATTCCCGTCCCTTCATTCCCATTATTCCCACCATCCCTCTCCCATTCACACCCATTGATTCCGTGTCCTTCCCTGTTCCCGGATCCTGCTCCCAGCTGAATGCTGATCCGAAGCCCGAGTCTGCAGCTGCTGGAATCACTTCAAGCAACACCAGACTCGGAGAGAAGGGTCAGTGAGGGGAGAGGGGATGGATTGTTGTTCAGTGCTGATGTGTGGGCCGGGACCCCCAGTGTGAGTGTGAGCAGCAAGTGCTGGTGGTTGTCATGGTGACTACACTTTCTATCTGACACTTTGACGTGAGTCCTGTATCAGTATCTCAGTCTCAGATACTGGAGCCTTGATGGCAAGATAAACTGACAAAATACTTTACTGAAGAATGGTTACAGAAAGACATCCCCCTCCTGTGCTGTGTGTTTGTCACACAGAGACAAGCAGGCAGCTGCTCCACAGAGAGACTTTCTGTAATCTTCTCCCTGACCATTGCAGCATTTTATGCTGGAGAGCAGTTGGTCACTGCCACAGTTCTTCACAGGGTACACACATAATATTACAAGAAGCAGCGTGAGACAAGTGTCTACTTGATATCCAATGGGAGGTGTTTACACTCACTGTTGTCTACAGTAAAATCTCCATTACTTGTGTGAACAATGTTTCCGTTTTCCTGCACATCACACACATACAGCTTCCCATCCTCCACTGTAACGTGTTGAACCGTCAAATAGACCGTGTTATCCAGGCGGATCTGATCAGTGTTGTTCCTGTACTGCTGGGATGAGTCCATGGGTCTCCAGTGAAGACTGACTGTATCTGAGAGTCTGGAGATGGTGCAGCTGAGTGTGACGTCACTGCCCAGCAGAGGCCTCTGTGGACTTGCCTCGACAGTGAAAAACAGATCAATGAGATTCAGAGTGAGTAGTGGTTTGTACAAGTCCAATGACTGGCCTCAATCTCATCTCAAGTGAAAACCTAGACCCGCCCCTCATTCTTCTAAACTCCAGCTAGTCCAAGCCCAGAGCCACAAACACTCATCATCCCCTGGGGCATTTTCATAAACGTTAGTTTTATGTTGCATTACTTCAGACTGCACTGCAATCTCTGCACCATTCTGCTGTTTTGCTTTTGTTGCATATTTTAATGTACCTTTTATTATAATTTACTTTATCTGAACAATGAATGTGTTTTACCCAAATGTATATGACAATGAACTTATATGAATCTAAATCTGAATTTGATATTGTACAGACTACACAGACATAGTGTTATTGTTCCTCACTTTGACAGTGTTCACACATTTTGTGTACATAACACTCTTGACACTCATGCTGCATCCTGAGATTATACCAATTCAACCTGGTCTTGATCCCTCCTCTCTCATTAACTACCGCCCCATCTCAAACCTCCCCTTTCTTTAAAAAACCCTGGAGAGCATCGTCGCGTCACAACTTCATTCCCACCTCCTCGCGTATAACCTATTCGAACCCCTCCAATCTGGCTTTCGCCCCCTCCACAGCACAGAAACTGCTCTCCTCAAAGTCCTCAATGACCTCCTTACCTCTGCTGACTCTGGCTCCCTCAATATCCTCATCCTCCTCGACCTGAGTGCAGCCTTCGATACCGTCAACCACAACATCCTGCTCACCAGACTTAGGGACCTTGGCATTGAAGGTTCTGCACTCAGCTGGTTCCGTTCTTACCTAGGAGTAGGAGTAAACGGGTCCTTTTCACAATGGCAGGCAGTGACTAGTGGGGTACCGCAAGGCTCAGTGCTGGGACCCCAGCTATTTACAATTTATATTAATGATCTGGACGAGGGAATTGAAAACAACATCTCCAAGTTTGCGGATGACACTAAGCTGGGGGGCAGTGTTAGCTGTGAGGAGGATGCTAGGAGACTGCAAGGTGACTTGGATAGGCTGGGGGAGTGGGCAAATGTTTGGCAGATGCAGTATAATGTGGATAAATGTGAGGTTATCCACTTTGGTGGCAAAAACGGGAAGGCAGACTATTATCTAAATGGTGGCCGATTAGGAAATGGGGAGGTGCAGCGAGACCTGGGTGTCATGGTACACCAGTCATTGAAAGTAGGCATGCAGGTGCAGCAGGCAGTGAAGAAAGCGAATGGTATGTTGGCCTTCATAGCAAGAGGATTTGAGTATAGGAGCAGGGAGGTTCTACTGCAGTTGTACAGGGTCTTGGTGAGACCACACCTGGAGTATTGCGTACAGTTTTGGTCTCCAAATCTGAGGAAGGACATTATAGCCATAGAGGGAGTGCAGAGAAGGTTCACCAGACTGATTCCTGGGATGTCAGGACTTTCATATGAAGAAAGACTGGATAGACTTGGCTTATACTCGCTAGAATTTAGGAGATTGAGAGGGGATCTTATAGAAACGTACAAAATTCTTATGGGGTTGGACAGGCTAGATGCAGGAAGATTGTTCCCGATGTTGGGGAAGTCCAGGACAAGGGGTCACAGCTTAAGGATAAGGGGGAAATCCTTTAAGACCGAGATGAGGAAAAACTTTTTCACACAGAGAGTGGTGAATCTCTGGAACTCTCTGCCACAGAGGGTAGTTGAGGCCAGTTCATTGGCTATATTTAAGAGGGAGTTAGATGTGGCCCTTGTGGCTAAAGGGATCAGGGGGTATGGAGAGAAGGCAGGTACGGGATACTGAGTTGGATGATCAGCCATGATCATATTGAATGGCGGTGCAGGCTCGAAGGGCCGAATGGCCTACTCCTGCACCTATTTTCTGTGTATCTATGTATTTCCAACCGATCCCACTTCATCTCTCTCCATAACCACACCTCTGCCACAGCCACTGTCACTCAAGGCGTTCCCCAAGGCTCCGTTCTTGGTCCCCTCCTCTTCATCATCTACATCCTCCCCCTTGGTCATATACTCCGTCACTTCAACCTGGACTTCCACTGCTATGCTGATGACACCCAGATCTATCTCAGCACCAAGTCCCCCCACCACCCCCCTCTCTCCCATATCAACTCCTGCCTATCAGCCATCAAATCTTGGATGCAACTCAACTTCCTTAAATTAAACAGTAGCAAAACAGAATTTCTCCTCATTGGCTCCAAATCAACACTCACTAAAATTAACAACCCCACTCTCACTGTCGACGGCACCACTGTCTCCCCATCTCCTCAGGCACGCAACCTTGGCGTGATCCTTGACTCAACCCTCTCCCTTGAGCCTCACATCCGCCATGTTGTCAAAACATCATTTTTTCACCTCCGCAACATTGCAAAAATCAGATCGTCTCTCACACCCCCCGCTGCTGAAAGACTCATCCATGCCTTCATCTCCTCCCGACTGGACTACTGTAACTCTCTTCTTTTCGGAATCAATTCCAGCAGCATCAAACGACTCCAACTGGTCAAAAATGCAGCCGCTCGACTCATTACCCACACCAAATCCTGGCACCACATCACCCCAGTTCTCAAAGAACTTCACTGGCTTCCCATTTCCCACCGGATCACCTACAAAATCCTGGTCCTAACCTACAAAGCCCTCAACAACCTGCCCCCCCCCTTATCTCATTGACCTCCTCTCCCCCTACCAACCCTCACGGTCCCTCAGATCCACATCAGCTGGTCTCCTCTCCACTCCGAAATCAAACCTCTGCACTTTTGGAGGCAGAGCCTTCTCCAGGGCAGCTCCCAGGCTCTGGAATTCCCTCCCACAACCGGTCCGAAATTCTGAGTCCCTCACCATCTTCCAGTCCCGCCTCAAGACCCATCTCTTCACCTCTGCATACCCTTAGTCCCATGTTCCCCTCCCCTCTGTCTTACTGCTCTATTTTGTTTTGTTTATTCCTGACTCTCAATTGTAAAGCGACTTTGAGTCCTGAAAAAAAGCGCTATATAAATAAAATAAAATAAAATAAAAATAAATAAGCATTTCAGAGGTTTGTACATTAGATTTAGCTCGGCGGGGACTGGTGGCAGAAGGTCCATGGACTGTAGTTCTATTCCACAATGCTTTGCTTTGTCTGCACTGATCTTCAGTGTGTCCCTCAGCATGTACTCCTGCAGCCTAGAATATTCTGCAATGTAGATTTTGCTGGGGAAAACATGAAGATCAAAGTAGTTGGATCCAACCTCATTCACTGTATCTCGGTAAACGTTAGAGCAATGAACAAATCTCAATCCATTTACACCTGTGGAGAATCATCTACAGGAGGCAAAGGCCTTGTTCATCCTCTGCTAAAGCTCCCAAGCTGTTGGAATGGTTCTGATGTCACCAACTTTTAGAAGTAAACACATTTATTAATATTGAATATTTCATTTTTTTTATCATGAAAGAGTCTAATTCTACAATAACGATTAGTATTGATTCCCGAAGAGTCTCCACCCATGCAGGCACCGGATCTGGGAGCAGTTTTCCCAGTGCCAGTGTCGGGGAATATCAGCATATTACTGCTCCAGTCCTGGTCTCCACGTGGAGAAGTGAAGGGGAGCGCTGGCAGATTCACCACAAGAACTGTCAGCAAGTTCTGGAATTCCTCGTTGTGAAACGCATGGGTGGAAGTCTTGAAGCTGTTCATATTCACACAGGTAAATGCTGGCTGTTCACCGTGACACTGCTGGTGCAACCGGCAACACTCTGACCAGTGAATGCAAACAACGTTTAGATGTAACTGGATTGATACGTTTGTCCATTTGTCCCTGTCATGTCTCCCCCGACCGCCCTCAAGGTGGGAACTCTCCCACTAGTGTAAGTTCCACAGATGAAGGACCTCCTCTGGGATCTCAACCAAGTGAGGCATGGACCTGGTTCACTGGGTAACATTGAGCAGCAGTGTCACTTGACAATCTCACCCCAGGCCCACAGAATCAATGAAGAAAAATCTTTCCCCCAAATGTTTCATTGGGAGATTCATCGGGTGGAAGAAGTCTCACAATTCCCGCCATATTTCATCATTACACGTGACATTATTTACAGAGAAACATATTGTTGATCCGTGTCTCGCCCACTCACCTTTGATCCCATATATTTCATATTGTTTCAGGATCTGGTTCCTCGGATGTGTTTCGGTCAAAGTGAACAATCCTGACCATTTAAATGTGGGTTTTTTTATTGCCAGATTACCAGTACGGAGATCCACATCCACCTCCTGGTTCTTGTCTCCGTTTTCCCAGCCATGGCCCCACTGTTTGCTCCACGTGCCCCTGTCCTTGTCCGCGATGCGGAGAGTTACCACTGTCTGTTTTCCCCGCCCTGAGTGTGGTTCCCATTCCCAGACAAGAGTGGTACTCCCAGGATTGTCCGGTCCTTTTAACACAATGTTGCCTTCATTATCCAAGAAATAAATCTGATTTCTGATTTCTGTTGGAAATAGGAAAAATGTAGGAATTAACATTTTAAGCACATTTCCTCCACTCCATGTCTGTAATTATTAATTTTGAATTTCATTTATTTCCACAATGTTTTGATCTCCCACAGAACCTCCAGTGAGACGGGCACAGTTTGTGAATAGATGGCTGGCTGGAATAACCTGGCCTGATCCAGGGATACTTCATGACATGAGAAGAGTGAATAGGAGAAAGACGGAAGTGGAAGGGCGTTTGTGTCGGGTCTCCAGCGTTCCCTGTGACGGGGTTTCCTGATGTGGGTGGAAATCAGGCCGATCCTGTACACACCGCATCCCCGGCCCTTGTCGGACAGACCTGGAACAGAATAAACATGCTCCTGCCTCCCTGCCTGCTCCTCATTCCACAGTGATTTACAACATAGAACAGTTCAGCACAGGAACAAACCCCTCGGCCCACAAGGTCTATGTCGAGCATAATGCCACGACCAACACTTATCTGCCTACACATAATCCATATCTCTCCATTCCCTGCATGTCCATGTGCCTATCCAAAAGTCTCTTAAATCCCATTCACACATCTCCCTCCATCACCACCAGCAGCATGTTCCAGCCACTCACCACTGTAAAATACTTGTCCTTCACATCTCCTTCACACTTTGCCCCTCTCACCTAAAAGCCCCCCATGCCCTCTTGTATTTGATATTTCCATCCTGGGGAAAAGATTCTGATTGTCTACATTGACCTTGCCGCTCATAATTTGGTAGAATTCTATCAAGCCTCACTTCAATGTCAAACATTCCAGAGAAAACAATCCAAGTCTATTCAACCTCTCCCTGTAGCTAATATCCAGTAACACAGGCATAATTCTTGTAAACCTTCTCAGCCCTGTCTCCAAAGCCTCTGCATCTTTTGGGGCATCCAGATCTGCATGTAATGCTTGAAATCCAGCCCAACCAAAGTCCTACAAAGCTGCATCACATCCTGACTTCCTGACTCTTATACCCAATGATCCAACCAAAGGCATGCCATCTGCCTTCTTTGCCACTCTATCTACCTGTATTACCATTTTCAGAGAGTTCGGGACTTGGATCCCAAGGTCCCTCTGTACATCAATGCTGTTAAGGGCCTTGCCGTTAATTGTATATCTTCCCCTTATATTCAACCTCCCAAAGTGCAACACCTCACAGATGCTTGGATTAAACTTGATCTGTCATTTGTCCACCCATTTCTGTAGCTGGTCTATATCCCATTCATTACTTTACAACATACTTTGATACTTTGACAGCGTTGTTCACAGTGCAGCAATCTTGTTCTCATCTGCAAATGTACTAACCAACCCAACTACATTTAAATTCATTGTATAAATCATGACCGACAGTGGTCCTGGCAGAGATCCATATAGAACTCCACTGGTCACAGATTTCCTACCTGAATATTGCCTTTTCCTCTGTTTTCTAGTCTGCCCATTCTGAATCCTGACAAACAATTCAATGTTAATCCCATGCTTATTAATCTTCAGCATCAGTGTATCATGGGGAACTTTACCAAGTCACTAAAATCACTGTAGACAATGCCACGTAAAAGTCATGCCAACTGTCTTTAATCCCCTCATCTATTTTGTTCCAAATGGGAGTCAATTCTATCCCAAAGAATCCTTTCCAATTGTTTCCTACCGTTGTCATGTGACTCACAGTTCTTTAATTCGCTGAATTCTCTCTCTAAACAAATAAACCATTTAAACTCCCATTCCCATACTGATCTTTCTGTCCTTGGCCTCCTCCATTGCCAGTGAGGCCACATGCAAACTGAAGACATCTCACTTCATATTTCTCTTGGTTATCTGACAACTTAATGGTATGAACATTGAATTCTTGACTTTCAGGCAACAAATCCCCAAACAATCCACCCCACCTTTTTACTGACATATTTTATTTTATTTCATTTTTTTTCCTTTTCCCTTGCTCCTCTCATCCCTGGAGTTATCTACCTCACCTACATCCCCTAACTCCAGTTTCAGTTTCCTTCATTTATCCTTGTTTACCTTCACCTTGTCTACCATCTTGATTGTAATGTAAGTATAAGAAGCCTTGGAACTTTCTTTACTCCAAATCGCCACAGCCATTTTGTGGCCTATTTTCTCCCTTCTAATCGCCCGCTTGAGTTCTTTCCTCCTTGCTTTATATTCCTCAATGGCCCTCTCTGCTATCATATTCTTGAACCTTGCATGTGTTTCCTTTCTATTTTTGACCAAATTTACAAATTTATTTGGTCATCTCAGGTTCCCTTACTTTGCCAGCCTTATCTCTCCTCCTTACTGGAACTTGCCGGTGTTGAGTTTGGATCAACTGACCTTCAGACAATTCTCAATCTCAGACTTGGAGTAACTTAATAACAACTGCTCTGAGTCTACCTTACCAAGCTCCTGCCTAATAATGGTGTCATTTGCCTTACTCAAATTAATGTCTTGTCGCACAGAACAGACTTATCCCTATTGAAACCAATCTTAAAACTTATGGAGTTGTATTCACTGTCTCCAAAATACTCTCACTAAAACATCAATCACTTGGCCAGACTCATTTCCCAACACAAGGTCCATTTTGGATTCCTTTCTCATGTTGCACTATTCACAACTGTTGCAAAACATCCTATTGGATATACCATTAGTCACCCCCCAAGGCATCCATTTGTGTAAACTTTCAGTAATCTGTGTCCACATCTGTTCCTCTATTTCCTGCTCACCCTTGGGGGACCTCTGATACAATACCGTTGAATTGCTTGCACCTTTCTTATTTTCACATTGCTCTACCCATATCACCTCAATGGACAAACCATCCACAGTCTCCACTCTGAGTGCCAACAAGATAGTTTCCCTGATTAATAGAGCAATTCCCCCAACTTTTTCCCATAGAAACACAGAACATTGAGCTGCTAGTCATGTCCCTGTCACAACCATATTTCCACAATGACCACAACATCATAGTCCCCAACAGCAATCTGGGCTCTAAGTTCATCTACTGTGCCCACAATACTCCTAGCATTGGAATGAACATACCTCCACCCATCAGTTTCACTATATAACTTCACCTCCCTCTGTCTGTCCTTCCTTTGAGACTTACTTATCTTCATCTCCACCTTCCCATCACCCCCCTACCTCTCCAGTTTAGCCCTCTTGGTAACACTAGTGCACCTCCCTGCAAACATATTGGTCCCCTCCATTTCAGATACAAACTATCCCTCTTGTAGAGGTGACGTCTGCCCCAGAAGAGATGCCAATGGGCGAAAGATCTGAATCTGAATCTCTGCCCCCTGCACCAAGTCCTGAGCCATACATTCATCTGTCCTTTCTTCCTATTCCTACCTTCACTAACACATGGCACCGGTAGGAATCTGGAGATGATGAGCCCAGCGAGCCTTGATAAAGATCTGTGTGTGTTCTCTGGCCACAGGTGAGTTTGTGGAAGGGTTGGAGAGTTGTTGATGTAGTGAGACTCATGTCAGTGGTAGGGAAACTATCAGACCTCATCCCTTTTCCTACCCATCCCATTTGTGCCAAAGTGCCCACCGCCTTCTGGCTGTTCACCTTCGTCCTTGAGAATGTCCCACACCTGCTGGGAGACATCCTGGACCCTGGTACCAGGGAGGCAACACACCATCCTGGAGTCTGGTTTGCTGCCACTGAATCACTAGTCTGACCCCCAAATATTCTGGGATTTGAATGGAATGGAATTGCTGGCTGGAGAAAGGGGTTGTGGTGGGACTGAAGACAACGGCTTTGGGATTCAAAGTGTTCAGTTGGGGGGGAATTCTGCTCATCCAGTCCTGGATGTCCCACGTGTAGTCTGGGAATGTGGAGACTATGGAGGGGTCGAGGGAGGTGCTAGCGAGGTCAAGCTGGTGTCCACAGTCAACTTGTGGAAGCAACGGTGAAACTTCAGCTGATGTCACTGAAGGGCAGCTTGAGGATGTGAAATAGGAGGGGTCCATGATAGATTGTCGGAGGGTGCCCGAGGGAATTGTGCCGGAGCGTGAAGTGAAGACATTGCGGGTAGTTCTCAGGCTGCGAATGGATCGATAAGTCAAGGGCAGTTCCACCCGCCTGGACTGTGGTGGGGAGATGTTGGGGAGGATGGTGTGGACAACCATGTCACACTACTCACCGGGGGCCATTTCTGACTTTGAAAAGGACCATGTTGGTGCAGGGGAAGGGGAGGGAGGGAGCTAATGGGAGAGGCTCAGAAATGGAACTCCAGCAAGAATGGGGTGGATTTGTGGGACGTGGAGAGGAAAGTGAGATTGACAATGGGGTGTGGGTTTACACGGACAATGATAAAGTAAAGCAACGTGATTGCAACGTGATTGTGAAGAGAAAGCACTTCCTCTGTGTGGAAACAGGTCGAAGCAGGAAAACAAAGACACCGAACATCAAACCAGCTGGCAAACTGCTGCAGAAAAACCTGGGCCTCATTTTGTGGATTCCCTGTGGGAAAAAACATAGAATTTTAGACTGAGCCAGTTTGAGACACATATCTTCAGTGCATTTGGAGTCCACGTTGATAGCTCACGGAAAGTGGCAGCACAAGTAGTTAGGGTAGTGAAGAAGGCGTATGGTATGCTTGCCTTCAATGCTAAGGCCATTGAATGTAAGATTGAGGAAGTGTCTATTTTGTTTCTAAAGATAAAACTTCAATTGCAATACTTCCATTCTGGTGCTGCTCACTGTGGGTCAAAGGCTGGATTTTACTTCGGAGTCACGTGAGTGACTACGTGTAGAAGCCCCGTCCAGCCGCACACGCGTCATTATCGATCAGACGCATAGCGTTCATGACCGTGTGTGGAGGAGCAGGAGCTCCTCCAGCCGGTGAGTAAAACAAAAGTAAAACAAAAGTTGGAAGGTAAGTGGAGTTACTTTTCACTTACAGGAGCATTTCCTTCCCGTTTAGACTTGTTGGTGGAGCTCCACACAAGTTTATTATGGAGAAATGGGAAGGAGAGGCGGCCAGGGACGCACCGTAGTAAAACCCCAGATCCTAAGGGTAGCGGGCGTCAGTCAGGGGAGTCAGTGGCAGCGAAGCCATTAACTCCCGTTGTGGTCGAATGTGCGTTAAACCGCCGCGGGCGGGCGCAAGGCTGAGGAAATTTTTTTTTTTTTAAATCGGCCCGACCTGTAGACTCGGATGAGTCAGACCTGGAGGTATGCCCTCCTCAGGCACGAAAGAGTATTACACCGCAAGGGTCAAAAACGTTTTAACTCCTTATAGGGCAGATGATTTGTAAAGAACCCCCACAGGAGGATTTAAGTCGGTGTTGGCCAATGAAGTAGAGCACAGGAGGTGCCTTGGAACAGGCACAAGGGTGGCCTACAGGAGAGCCATCAGTGCCTGTGCAGAAACATTAAAGAGGTTGGCCTACAGGAGAGCCAGTGCCCAAAAATGCAAGAAAAAAGGCAAGTTATGTGTTGGCCTATTGGAGAGCCAGTACTAGAAATGCCTGAACAAAAGGCAGCACAAACGTGCAATGATAAATGTGCCAGCACCGACAAATATAAAGAGTAAAAATAATGAAGCGTTGGCCTAGAATTGAGCCAGCGCCAGCAGCACCTGAAGCAGGGCTGCCTGTCCGTGGGCCTACAAGAGAGCCCGCGCAGGGGGAATCTGGCAGAGGCTTACCTGAAACAGGGGAGCCAGAAATTACCCAACATAAAAATGAATATCTAGATTTAGATGATGATTTAAATGAGGACAAGAGCCCATTATCAGAGCCAAAAATGTTCCAAGGCTGGCACAAAACTTTGCTGTTCCCAGAGTAACAGGGGAACCTTTGAGAGAGGAAATAGCTATGACTATAAATTATCTACTCTCCCATCAGCCCAGGAATTAACCATGGATGAGACTATCAAAAAATATGAGACCCGGGAAATTGTAGCAGTTACAGCAGTGAATAACTTGATATGGGTAATTTGAGCAGTGGTTTACGCTCACAAGAATTGAAATTACACAAGTGCTGAAATTTCTGGGGTCAGTGGTTTGGATGAAGGTTATATATCGTATTCACAACAAAATGCCTTAGCACTCATGTGTAGTGTGCACTTTGAAATAAATTGTATTCATAAAAATGCAATAAGACCAAATATTCATCCTAAGTATGCAGGCTCTGCAAACCATGCAATATACAAATGCCTAAATCTGTTTTGGAGAAAATCTAGCAAAGAAACTAAAGGATCACCTATGCTGAGCAGAGCGGTGAGAAGGCAGTATCCCTACAGGCGAAATGTGGTGCTGGAGAAGGAACAATCCTATCATTCTCGTATACACGTTGACGTGCTGCACCGAGGATACGTGGAGGTTACAATGTGCCTACTAGAAGGGGACAACAACTGCCGGTGGCAAACCCCGAGGTTAGGGGGCTTGGTCTGGTAAGAAACACAACAAATGTTTCACACTCACAAATAGGGGGAAGGTTACGATTCTTCCTAAAAGAATGGCAATCAATAACAAATGATTCATTTATTCTATGTAGCATTGTAGGATTCAAAATTGAGTTCTCTCCATGTTTGGATCCTCCAATTCAGCATAATTCAAACTGGTCACGGATTTTCTCAAAGGAAGAGAATGGGTTGATCAAAGGATGATATAAATGTCAGGAGAACAACACCATCAGTTTGTGTCAAATATTCTCCTAGGAATATTCTCCTAGAAAAGGGATGGTGGATATAGAATCATTTCCGATCTGACAAATCTTAACCTTTATGTACAATAGAAAAATTTCAAAATGGAAACATTTACTAATGCCATTTAGCTAGTCACAAAGAATTGCTATAAGGCAAGCATAGATCTGCAAAATGCATATTATTCTGCTTGGTCTGATTTCAGCACCAAGATTATTCACTAAATTGCTCAAACCAAATTTTAGCTCTGTTAAGAGCTGAGGGCCATGTATTAATGGCTTATTTAGATGATATCCTCATTGTACGGGACACTTTGGCTGCTGCAAAATTGTCAGTATCCAGAGTCAAATACATTTTGAGAAATTAGGTTTCATTATTCACCTACAAAAATCTAAATTGTTACCAAGCAAAAAGATTGATTACCTAGGGTTCACAATTAACTCCGAACACATGGTAATCACTTTGCCAAAAGATAAAAAGCTGCAGTTAATTGAAGGTTGCATAAAACTCATTAACGAGGACACACCTTCAATTAGAGAAGTGGCAAGCTTGCTAGGCAAATTAATTGCAGGGTTTCCAGCGGTCACGTTTGGACCATTGCATTATCAATGTTTACAGAGAGCTAAGGTACAAGCGTTAAAAATGAATAGAGGGCATTTTGATAGGCCCATGAAATTAACAATTCAATCCATAACAGAAATAGAATGGTGGATTAACAATGTTTCTAATGCTTCCAGAAAAGTTCTGGTAGAAACACCTTCCGTCACTCTACAGACTGATGTAAGTGCGCTGAGTTGGGGCGCTACTAACATGATTTCCAGCTGTGGAGGTAGGTGGAATGTGAATGAAGTACCTTTGCTGGAAAATCTGGGAATCAATTATCTAGAGCTATTAGGCGCATTTTACGGCCTTAGAGCTTATTGCACTGATATGGGAAATGTGCATGTTCAGGTACAGGTTGACAATACTACAGCTGTAGCATACATAAATCACATGGGTGGTATAAAATCAGAATCATGTGATAAATTGGCAAATGAAATTTGGACCTGGGGTATTGCCAGAAAAATGTGGCTGTCAGCAATATATTTACCAGGTAAAAATTAATACAATTGCAGACAAAAGATCACGTAAATTTAATGATAATACAGAATGGATGTTAAATAGGAAAATATTCACACAAATTATCACACAATTTGGAATGCCAGAAAGTGATCTGGTTGCATCAAGATTGAACCACCAGTTGACTAAGTATGTGTCATGGGAACCTGATCCTGGAGCAGTAGTGGTGGATGCTTTCTCGCTACATTGGGGTGGTATGTTTCTGTATGCTTTTCCACCATTTTGTTTAATCCACAAATGCATACAGAAAATTAAACAAGATTCAAGCCTCAGGGATTTTGGTAGTACCAGATTGGCCTACACAGGTATGGTACCCACTGGTGTTAAAAATGATCAAAAAACCCCTTATGGTTATTCCAAAGCAGATTGAACTGCTTGTACACCCTGTGACTAATGAATCACATCCTTTACATAATCGTATTGGTTTGTTGATTTGCAGATTCTAAGAAGGCATATCTTGGAAAAGGATTATCAGACCGTACGGTGGAGGTTATGACAGCAGCCTGGAGGAATAGTACCCAGAAGCAGTACATTTCCTATATAAAGAAATGGGAGGTGTTTTGTTCAGGAAAGAATATTGCATATAACACAGTAGAAATTTCAGATGTAATAGAGTTTCTTTCAACTCTACACTATGAATTGAAATCAAGTTATAGTGCAATTAATACTGCACGAAGTGCACTCTCTGCATATTTAAGCAGTGAATCAGAACAAACTCCAATTGGAGAACATCCTTGGGTCTGTAGGTTTATGAAAGGAATTTCAACTCTAATCCTCCCAGACCCAGGTATACAGAAATTTGGAATGTAAAAGATGTACTGATGTTCCTAAGGAGTTGGAATCCAGTTGAAACCCTGTCATTATCCAAAATTACCATGAAATTGGTTATGCTCATGGCATTAGTTTCAGCGCAGAGTTCAAACATTACAGAAACTCAGAATTGATAGAATGAAAGTAGGGCAAAATGCCGTGACATTCTATGTCTATGATTTACTGAAGCAAAGTAGACCTGGGTCCACAGGATGCAAGTTGGAATTTTTAGCATATCCTACAGATTCACGACTGTGTGTAGTAACATATATGAAATGTTACATAGAAACAACAAAAGTTTTAAGAGGCGCCGAATTGGCATTTTTTATTAGTCATAAAAAGCCTCATAAGAATGTATCAACACAAACAATTTCACGATGGTTGAAACAGGTGTTGAGATATTCAGGTGTTGATACTGATAAATTTAAATCTCATTCCACGAGGGCGGCATCAACATCAGCGGCCAGGGATTCAGCGTGCCAATAGACCTTATTCTCGCGGCCGCAGGATGGGCAAGTGAACAGATGTTTCACAAGTATTACCACAAGGAGATTAAAGATCTCAGAGGGTTTGCTGATGCCGTGCTGGATACAGTATTAAATCCCCCATATTATAAATGGGCCTAATTTTAGTTATTTTTATTAAAATAAATAAAACCATTAACTGATTACATTCAAATGTTGTGGTTATGCATTGTTGATTGTGCTTACTCAAATAGAGTCAATCGATGCAGTGAACACCTGGATTTGAATCCACGGTGTGAAATCACAGAGCTTTGAAATCTTCACGTAGTCACTCACGTGACTCCGAAGTAAAATAGTAAGATTAAACGAGAACTTACCAAGTTTGAAGTTTGATCTTTATTTTATGAGGAGTAACGTTGAGGGATTACATGCCCTCCGCTCCCACCCTCATAAAAAGATCAAGCTGGTAGTTCTAAGTCTTTATGCATCTTACTATCATGCTTCAGTAATTATCGTCTGTGATTGTCACTCCGCTGCTTTGAAAGATTGACGTGTGTGCGGCTGGACGGGGCTTCTTGACGTAATCCCTCAACGTTACTCCTCATAAAATAAAGATCAAACTTCAAACTGGTAAGTTCTCGTTTAATCTTACTATTTTAGATGTTCATCTAGTTCAGCCTGAACCTGCCAAAAGCATCACAGAGCAGACCAACCAGACCCCATTTAAAAAGTCAATAAAACCCAGCAATAAAACTTGCTTTCTGTTAAAAGGAACACCATAACCAAGTTGCTCTGTGTCGGAAGCAACTGCAGATGCTGGTTTAAACTGGATAGACACAAAGAGCTGGAGTAACTCAGCGGGACAGGCAGCATCTCTGGAGAGAAGGAATGGGTAACGATTCGGGTCACAACCCTTCTTCAGACTAGTTAGGGAAAAGTGAAACGAGAGGTATAGATGATATGGCAAATATATGGCATATATATAGTCGATATGGCAAATGTGATATGTGAAATACAGTAATTATGGGAGACTTTAACCTTTACATGGACTGGACAAAACAAATTTGCTGTAACATGGCGGAAGATGAATTAATGGAATGTACACAAAGTGCATTTCTAGATCAAAATGTTGAGAATCAACTAAGGAAACCGGTGGATTGTGTTCCTAAGGAAAAAGACAAAATGCAGTAGTAACTCAGTGGGTCAGTCAACATCACCCAAGGAATGGGCGACGTTTCGGGTCGAGACCCTTCTTCAGACCATTCTTCGAGTCTGAAGAAGGGTCTCGACCTGAAACGTTACCCATTCCTTCTATCTGGAGATGCTACCTGTCCTGCTGAGTTAATCCAGCATTTTGAGTCTATCCTCAATCTAAACCAGCAGGTCCTTCCGACAGTATTTCGCTGTCATTCCCTCTTTGTTTTCTCCATCAATTTGAAGTCAATCCAGGCACACCTGTGTTTATCATGACTCTATAGGTAGTTTGGGTAGACCATTAAGAATTACTGTGTTCCTCATTCACAACCTTCCAGCTATCTGGTACAGTTTACACGAGAGAAGGACGAACAAGAATGGTACAAAAGTGATTCCTAGTTAGATGACTTTGCAAATCTGGAAAATACATCACAATTTTTCCCTATGAGCTGGAAACCCACCACCGTAACTGCAACCACTGACCATTATTAATAACAGTTTTATGATGATTGGAAGATTTCACTGAAAAAAAATGGTGTTTTCATAGCAACTGGGAGTGGTTTCACCACAGAACTTTGTTAATGCCAGTTTAATGAAGATGGGAAATTTGCACTGAAGAGTCCTTTGGCAATTGAACAGCACGTTGACTGGAATATTAGGAAATGTTTACATATTTCCAAGAAAAACACAGAAATCCCCAATAGCCAAATAGTTCCTCGATAGCATTCATTTTTATCACTATGAGAAGAAATGGAATGAAATCAGTGCTTTTTTAAAAGACAAAAAGGTACAGATACAGGTGGCGTTACTTGCTGTTAAAGCTGTTTAAGGGCCTGGTTGCCTCATTTAATTTTAAATATATATATTTTAAACTTTTGTCATCTTTTTCTAATGTTTTGATTTAATTGAAAATGTAGTTTTCAACATTTTAGGGGAACATTATATCACCACAAATCATCACAAAAAAAACACAGTGCAAAATAAATGTTTTTACACTAATCTGTTTCATTAATAACATATAAATAACTTAACCCTCCAAATAACATGACCCTCCAAAGCTAACACTCCACATAAATAAACACAAACAATAGTCCAGATACCTATATCCCATTCTAAATGTTTATTCAGACATTGTCAAAGGTAATTTCAAACTGCTGGAATGGAGAAACAAGGAACTACAGATGCTGGGATTATGAACAAAACACAATAGTGCTGGAGTAAATCAGCGGGTGAGACAGCATCTCTGGAGGGAATAGATAGGCGACATTTCAAGTTGGGACCCTATTGGAATCACTGAAACACTGACATTAATTTTGGATAAATTACTGGAAATATGAGCTAGGAGTTTCCTTTCACTTTGTTTCTGGGATTTTCAATTTGCTTTGCTGTTAGAACTATGAATTAATACAAGACGGTGCAAAACGATCCAATCCCAGTTTCCACACAGAAGAGCAACTGGATGAAATCTTTGGCACTGCTCATTCTAACAAATTAAATAACTTCAGAGAAATGAATGCACTTTACAGCCCGTTCAATCAATGCAATTATCGCAGGTTGGCTCAGTAATTTCCACACAAGCCAGCACAGTGGCGCAGCGGTAGAGTTTTTGGCTTACAACTCTTGCAGCATTGGAGACCCAGGTTCGATCCCGACTACGGGTGCTGTCTGTGCAGAGTTTTGCACGTTCTCCCTGTGGGTTTTCTCCGGGATCTTCGGTTTCCTCCCACACTCCAAAGACGTACAGTTATATAGGTTAATTGGCTTGGTAAAATAATAAATTGTGCCGATTATGTGTAGGATAGTGTTAATTTGTGGGGATCGCTGGTCGGTGCGGACTCAGTGGGCCAAAGGGCCTGTTTCCGCGCTGTATCTCTAAACTAAACTAAACATTAATACTATAATGTTCCAGAATGGATGATATGAGTCTGATAATAACTACAGGCAGTTTCTGAACAAAGTGTAACACCTCACAATTCTCTGTATTAAATTCCATCAACCATTCCTCAGCCCACCAGCTGAACTGATCAAGATCCTTTGGCAATTTTTGCCATCCTTCTTCATTATCCACAATATCACCCACTTTTGTGTCATCTGCAAACTTGCTAACAATGCCTTGTACGTTCTCATCCAAATCACTGCTATAGATGACAAACAGTAATGGGCCCAGCACCAAAGCCTGAGGTACACCACTAGTCACAGGCCTCCTGTCCATAAAGCAACCTTTCGCCATCATCCTCTGCTTCCTTCCATGAAGCCAATTTTCTATCCATACTGCCATCTCTCCTTGAATCCCATGGGATCTAATCTTACAGAGCAGCCTACCATGCGGAAACTTGTCAAATGCTTTGCTGAAGTCCATGTATACATCCACAGCTCTGCCCTCATCAACCTTTTTGGTCACGTCTTCAAAAAATGGAATCAAGGGATATGTGGAGCAAGCAGGAACGGGGTACTGATTCTAGATGGTCAGCCATGATCATATTGAATGGCGGTGCTGGCTTGAAGGGCCGAATGGCCTACTCCTGCACCTATTTTCTAAGTTTCTAAACTCAATCAGATTTGTGAGACACGACCTCCCATGTACAAAACCATGTTGACTATCCCAAATCAGTACTTGTCCATCGAAATGCCTGTATATCCTGCCCCTCAGAATGCTCTCTAGTAACTTTCCAACCACAGATGTTAAGCTCACTGGCCTATAGTTTCCAGCATTTTCCCTGCAACCCTTCTTGGATAGAGGCACAACATTTGCCACCCTCCAGTCTTCTGGCACCTCGCCTGTATTTAACAATGACTCAGAAATCTCCGAGAGGGCTCCTCTAATTTCCGCTCTAGCTTCCCACAGTGTCCTTGGATATATATCTTCAGGCTCAGGGGATTTGTCTATCACAGATGATGGTTTTCTTTGATAGGCAGATTGTTGGACAAAGGCCAGAATGAAGACAAATGTGAGCTCTAAAGGGATGAATGGTTGTGAATTGTGAAGCTTGGGGATAGAAACATTTTGAATTGTGTAGCCAGAAGGGATGCAAAGAAATGGACAGGGAAAGGGGAGAAACAAGGATAGCCAGGGTTCAGGGGAAGGAGTGTGGGTAGTGTGGGGAGGGGGGAAATGGGGAAGGGGAAGGGGGCTTTGTGGGTTAGTTACCTCAAATTGATGAATTTAATATTCATACCATTGGTTTTCGACCTGCCCAGGCGGAATATGAGGTATCGTTTCTCCAGTTTGCATGTGGCCTCACTCTAGCAGTGGAAGAGCCCTGGAAAGAAAGGTCAGTGTGGAATTGGGAAAGAGAGTTGAAATGTAGAGCAACTGGGAGATCCATTAAGCCTTGGAGGCATAAATATTCGGTAAAGAGGTTGTCAAGTCCATGCTATGAATCTATTCTGTTAAGAATGACCTTCTGTTCTCAGCATAATTGCTTTTAAAACATTATGATATTGGAGCAAGGCGCGGACTAAGTGGGCTGAAGGGCACGTTTCCAAAATGTATCTCTAAACTCTAAAAAACTAAACCTTAACTGATTCCTCAGCGCCCAATGAAAAGAAAACAACATGAAGTTGCCCCCTTTAACCAGAGTTTTCAGCATGACCTTCGAGTCACTAACCATTTCATTAAGTTCTGGTAGTGAATATCAGATGTGAAACTCATGAAAATCTCTGAGGGTATTGAATTATATTTCGAGGATGTGTGGTCTGACCAATGACTAGATGGGTATATTTCTCAAGATTACAGAAATATGCTCTTGGCTTAATCGGGTTAGCATTAAGCTAATCAAATTGTGGGTTCACTTACCCAGTTTAAGATGGATGATTGGGTGTCTGCAATTTAACTAACTCAGAGAATCGATCTTGTAGTTGCATACTCTGTCATATCTATACACATAGGCACAGTTTCTGCTGTTTTATAACAAAGCAAGTGGTGAAAGCCTATGCTGCCTTTCTCAGATTAAGGGCATTATGTCACCGAGTTTTGGGTATTATGCAAAATTGCAAATGATAAATCTTTTGCGTTCTCGGTAGATATTTTGGCTATATTACATTTAAGGCAACATGGAATTTAACAGTACCAGTTTACCTATTCAGTCACGCCATGGTAGACGGCTGAAGCAACACTTATTTACTCCTTCATGTGTGACGGCTGGGACAGCCTGTCTTCTAGGCCAGCTAGCTCTGCACGATTGTATGAGAAGCTTGTGAACAACATATGTGAGTCAATTCTATACGGAAGTAACAGAGGTTTGTGTGGCTTCCAGTTTGAACCTAGAGAAACTTTATGGGACAGCACAATTTTCATTGCTTGTGCTGCTTTAACATTTCGGTAATACCATAAGTGGGACATAAATGATTAGTTCTTCACCCACTATTCTCCAACGTTATGCAGGGTGTCTTTCATTTAACCACTCTAATAGCCTACACTCATTGTAATGTGCGATGCATATCAGTTATAACGTTATGCAAATATGCCTCAAAACTTTTCCTAATGGGACCAGTATCTTAAGATGATTATGCTTTCAGCAGCTGATCTCAGCATTAAGAACACATCCTTGCTCAATCTCTGGCTTTGTCTCCACGTCATACTGACATTAGGGTAGCTTGTTATAGAAATAATCTCATAAGCAAATGAGCAGGATTGTGTGCATTTGAGGTTGACAGCATACCCACCACAGCAGAGATCAGGGATGTCATTAGGTATACAAGTGCACTCTGCTGCTAGTGCCTATGATATGAAAGATAGTTCTTTTCTTTCAATACTCTCAATATATTACTGATGGCTCATTAGCAGCCAATACAATGGGTTCCCTTTCATCATACAACATGAGGTTTACATAAAGCTGCTTAATAAATTATAAAATTTGGTGGAATATGTCTGGATGTTTCCAGATAGATTTATGCACAATGTTGCATAAGTTATTGTCTAACTCAACAGTTTATTGGTACAGGCCAGTTTAGAGCAATGGCCTTGCATGCAAGTTAGCGTCGTGATATTAATACCTCATGTTTTCCTGCCATTAATGGTTTATCTGTTTAGTGTTTCACACACAGATTATGTCACAGTATGAAACCACAGAGCTTTGAAATCTTCACGTAGTCACTCACGGGACTTCAAAATAAAATAGAGAGATTAAATGAGAACTTACCAGTTTGATGTTTGATGTTTATTTTATGAGAAGTTGTGATGAGGGATTACGTGCCCTCCCAACCCTATTCTCATAAAGATCATTCGGTAGTTTTAGCCTTCAATCTCTCTATAGCTTAGTTCAGCAACTATTCTGTGGGTTCATACAGCTACTTTGAAGATTGACGCGCATGCGGTCTGGCAGGCTTCTTCACGTAATTCCTCATCGCAACTTCTCATAAAATAAAGATCAAACTTCAAACTGGTAAGTTCTCATTTGATCTCTCTATTAAATCACACTTCAAAAGTTTTGCAAGATTCTTATAAAAAGGCCTTGCCCTTAGTTTGTGGTATTGATAGACTCACCAGCATGATACACATCTCCAATCTTACTGATTGTGATAGTCTTGTTTTTCACTTATCACATTTAGCCATATAGCTCTAGCTTGCGTTTCCTCCCAGGATCCCAGTGACATTTTTGTTTCCAAGAACATCTGCACATGTTGCGCGTATAAAACAAAAGTTTGTGACCTCCCATGTATCTCCAGCTCACCAAGCTAGCCAGCTGGTGGAATAGCTGCCAACTACCAAGATAATGCAGTTGTCTCACTGTTCCAGCAATCTAGATCTCATCTCTGGTTAGAGTTTGAACATACTCCACACGACCATATGGATTTCTTTCAAGTACTCTAAGACCACCTGCTATAGAGTCATCTGCAAACGTACTAACCATGCCATCTCTCCTGCACATTTTTCCCTCTAATTCCTGTTGACTATTCGGGTGTCAAAAGTACAATTCCCAGCTAGGTGATCATTCCCTTCTTATTTCTCAGCTACACCCAGAAAGCCTCACGGTAATGTTGCTTTGGACAACTGCCTTGATGTTCTTCTCAATCAAAAAAACAACTCCCCCTCCTCTTTCACTCCCACTTGTATCCTGCCTGCCAGGGATGCAGCTGCCACTTTGAGAACCACCCTGTTAAATGTTTATTGGTTGGCATCGTGCCGTCCCGCTCCTTATGAGCGACAATTTAATTCTACATCTGAAATAAATGGGATGAAAGACTCATCAGGGTTACGACTGGGTATGACTGGAGATTACACATTAAAAGGTGATTTCAATGAGACGCGTGTCATTTTGAGGAACTACAGAAGAAATGCTCAGAGGCCTGGAGAAAATCTTTATGGCACTGGGATAGAGTGCAGTCATTGAGCAGTACACCACAGTAGGAACAACATTCAACACTACCCAGTGACCAAGACCTTGACTGCTACTAAATGGCCATCATCCATGTTCCTTCACATACTGTACCATTACAGAATTGCAAAGTATGCCATCAGGTCAGGCGAGGTTCATTATTGTAACATGTACCAAGGTACAGTGCAAAGCTTTATTTTGCATGCTGTCCAATTAAATCAGATAATATTACATGTCAATACCATCAAACCAAACTCAAGTACAATAGGTAAAGTGAAGGGAAAAATCCAGAGTGCAGAATATACTTTTCAGCATTGTAGTGCGCCCGTTCCAGAGACAAGGTTCAACGTTTGCAATGAGGTAGAGGGGAATTAGACAGTACCCTAGCCTATGGAAGGTTTTTCCTGATACCAAAGGAGAAGAACCTATTCCTGAGAATGGTGGTGAGCGCTTTCAACCTTCTGTATCTTCTGCCCGAGTGAGGATAAGAATGAATGGCTTGGGTGGGAAAGGTCTTAGATCATGTTGACTTGGGTGGGAAAGGTCTTAGATCATGTTGACTGCTTCCCCCTCCTCCACACCCTCTCTTGCCCCACACACCCCACCCCCCCTCCCGCACACCCTCTCCCCCCACACCCCACCTACCCCACACACACCGCCATACACCCCCCTCCCCCCCCGCACACCGCCAATCCCATACACAGCCCCTCCCCCACACACACACACACCCTCACCCACACCCCCCTCCCGCAAACGCCCCTCCCCACAAACCCCCCTCCCCCACACGCACCCCTCCCCCACAACCCCCTCCTCCCACACACACACCCCTCCCCAACAGCCCCCCTCCCCCACACCCTCTCGCCCGCACACCCCCTCCCCTCCCCCATATCCCCCCTCTCCCACATGCCCCCCCCTCACCCACACACATCCCCTCCCCCACGCACACACCCCTCCCCCACACCTCCCGTCCCCTGCACCCCCCACATATCCCCGCCCCCATGTTGGGGAATGGTTTGCGTTGGGGGACCAGGCTCCCGTGTGACTGGGACCCAACTGGTCCCACTTAGTCTAGTTTTCCTTTAATTTCCCTCCAAATTAATTTCTTCCACACAAACAAAGATTTAATATCAAAGCTAACATTATTAATGTTAGGTAATAGGTAAGAATTATAACTAATCAAAATAACAGAATCAATTCAAACGATACAGTGACAAAGATGAATTACTAACATAGAAATCAAAAATTTCAAAATATGTAAAATTACATTCAGTTTTAGACAGATAGATCTATGATTTGCAATGTAATTGTGGTGATGCATGGTAAGCAGATGTCGTTACCTCATTTTGGAAGGGCACACGTGTGAAAGAAACACATCTATTTCATTCTTTATTATGATTTGCTGAGGGTGTATGTTATGGGGCAGGTAGTGGGCTATGGTCATTTCCCATGCATCCACAAATGCTACGTTGATGCCGGCAAACATCCTTCTCATCAGTAAATCAAGTTGAAAAGTGAACCAGTCACTGTAGTTAAGAATTACATCTTGTGTAAGGGCCCGTACATTCGCAGTCTTTATAACCACCACCGTATCTGGATTCCTGCTGAGCAGCTGTAGAATCGATCTTCGAATATTCTGCAACCTTCTGATGTACACTTCCACTGGGAAAGGGCTGAAATGGGCACAGATACCAATGCTAATAACTGTGTATTTCCCTGCTTCAATTTCATTCAGTTTATTTGAAATGTAGTGCAGATGCTGGCTTGAAATGAATCGGTATTGGATTGGCGGGCCATGAGGCAAATGTTCCAGCATGATGTTGTTTTGCAAGTCGAAGGCACACAGAGGGCCATCCTTTATTGGATTACCAAGGTCCAACATTCTAATACCTAAACAGAAAAATACCTAAACACTTAAATTGATAAGTCACAATATTGGTAATGTTAATATTGAAGAAACTGGGATGGGCACTTCAATCCAAACAACATCACACCAAAGGGAGCTGTCAATTTACCTGCCACCCAAGGTAAAGGTTGAACAAAGGGAGAAAATTTTCACAGTGGGGGTGGTGCGGAGGACAGTATCTGTAATGGGCTAAACAATGTCCACCACTTACTGCATCCTCCTTCGTTCTTGAGCGTTTGAAGTACCAAACTAAAAAGTAATGCAACCATCTTTATGCTCCCCATCTAACACTGCCATTGTACCAGAGGCATCGATATTCCACCTAGGCTCCATAGAGGATGTACTTGGTCAGGCTATTGGGAATTATCCACCTTTAAGTGCTTTAAACCATCAATACCTTCTCTTTGATAAATCATATATGGTCCAAGACATCAACATCTCTGTCCCAATTCCTTAGCTTCCACGACCTTCTCCTCAGTAAAAAAAACTGATTAGACATTTTCATTTAATACCTACCTCAACTCTTGTGGCACTACACAAAGATGGCTATGTTAATACCTAAGGGGACCTATTCTCTCTCTAGCCTCCCTTTTCCTCTTAATACACCTGTAGTATGTCTTGGATTTGCCTTTATCTTGACCGCCAGATCATGTTCTCTTTTTGCCTTTCTGATTGATTTCAGCATACTCCTGCGCTTCTTATACTCACTGAGGGATTTGCTTGATCCCAACTGCCTATAGCCGATATATATCTCCTCAAATGTCCTTGCATCTCCAACCTTGGCTTTGTCGAAGGACCCCGACAGTCCTTTCATCTGAGACGGAGGTTCACATGTACTTCTTCTAACCCACCTCGTATATCTGGTGTTCCCAATGTGGGCTCCAATGTACATCAGTGAAAGCAAACGTAGACTTGGCGACTTAACATACTTGTTATACTTGACAAAACGTAGACTTATTTTGCTGAATACGTACGCTCGGTCCACTGAGACTGACAGGATAATCGGATTGCCAACCATTTCAACACCCCTCCCATTCCCACACTGACCTTTCCATCCTGGGCCTCCTCCATTGCCAGAGTGAGGCCACTCGCAAATTGGAGGAACAGCACCTCATATTTCACTTGGGGAGCTTACATCCCAATGGTATGATTGATGATTCGCTAATTTTAAGTAACTTATACTTATACTTCACTCCATTCCCCTTTCCCCTGCTTCCTCAACCTAGTCATTTAACCAGTTCCCCAGTCTCCACATTGCTTCCCTCTTGAGATCACACCTTCCTAGCCAACAATGGGCCTACCAGGGTACCTCCCTGTCTGAGGGTCATTTGTGGCCAGCCCTGATCGGTCCTGGTCTTTTCTTGGCTCCAGGTCTTCATAACAACTACCCCTACTCTCAGTCTGAAGAAGGGTCCCACTCGGAATGTCACTCACCCCTTTTCACCAGAGATGCTGCCTGGCCACTGAGTTACGCCAGCACTTTGTGTCTATCTTCTTCTGTACTTCTGCAAGCTGCCCAACTGTTGTCTTCAGTAAAGTCCTCTGCAGTAAGCTGTCTCCTGGCTACCATTTCTCCCTGTCTGGCTGCAAACTACATACTGTATGCCTGGTGACTTGCTAGATGCAAATACCACATCTAACGCACACATCTACGGTATTTAAACTGGTGACAGTGAATGAAAGATCAAGTGGCGGTGTGAATCCATCTCAGCTGTCTAGCCTTGGCTAGCCTTGACTTCTTAGCTGTCCAATAAGAGAAAAAGGAGGTTTGTACTGGGGAACCATTTATACCATTGTAAATTAAAAGAAGTTGTAGGTTGAGGATCAAGTGAGATGTGAACTGAAGAATTAGGAATGACATGATTAGGAATTAGAAGGCGAGTGGGACATTACAGATGAGGATACACTATCACCAGGTTAATTCCTGGGATGGCGGGGCTGTCATATGCTGAGGGAATGGAGTGGCTTGGCGTGTATACTTTGGAATTTAGATGGATGAGAGGGGAATCTTATTGAAACATGTAAGATTATTAAGGGTTTGGACACGCGAGAGGCAGGAAACATGTTCCCGATGTTGGGGGTCCTGAACCAAGGGCCACAGTTTAACAATAAGGGGTAAAGCATTTAGAACGGAGATGAGGAAACACTTGTGAGTCTGTGGAATTCTCTGCCTCAGAGGGCAGTACTCTGGATACTTTCAAGAGAGAGCTTGATAGGGCTCTTAAAGATAGCGGAGTCAGGGGATATGGGGAGAAGGCAGAAACGGGGTACAGATTGGGGATGATCGAAGGGCCGAATGGCCTCCTCCTGCACCTGTTGTCTAGTGTCTATCTGACCTTGACTATGCTCCTGAGGTCATATAACTTTCTACACCATTGCGTCAGGGTCCTTGGCATTGCACTTTTCGAAATCACTTCTGCACCGATCTCCGCCCTATTCCACACTATTTCAGTAAGATGATTGTCTACAATTACTTTGGTTCATTTAACTGATCCACTTGCTTTTTTTTAGTACCACATTTAAGACTGGCTACTCACACAATTGCTGAAATTTCTCAATTCCTTTCTCATTTAACTCTTTTACTTATTTCAGTTTTGTACTTGGATATAAAAACGGATAGGCAAATAAGCCAGACAAATCTGTATAGAGTGATGGATCACACTAACCTGGAACAAATGCAGTCAAGTATAGAAACCACTGACGCATAGTGGAATCTCCAAACAGATAAACTTTTTTCCTTCGAAGGCACTCGGTAACTTTTGCAGGAGTGTTGAAGCGACTAATATTGCAGGTCAGTGACATCCACTGGTCCTTATAATAAAAGCCAGATGGTGTAGACATTGGTTTTCCCCGGACGCATTCATCAAGAACTGTGTATGAAAATAAGGGGAAACATAGAAACATAGAAAATAGGTGCAGGAGGAGGCCATTCGGCCCTTCGCGCCAGCACCGCCATTCATTGCGATCATGGCTGATCGTCTCCTATCAATAACCCGTGCCTGCCTTCTCCCCATATCCCTCGACTCCACTAGCCCCTAGAGCTCTATCTAACACTCTCGTAAATCCATCCAGTGATTTGGCCTCCACTGCCCTCTGTGGCAGTGAATTCCATAAATTCACAACTCTCTGGGAGAAAAAGTTTTTTCTCACCTGTCTTAAATGACCTCCCCATTATTCTAAGACTGTGGCCCCTGGTTCTGGACTCGCCCAACATTGGGAACATTTTTCCTTGCATCTAGCTTGTCCAGTCCTTTTATAATTTTATATGTTTCTATAAGATATCCCCTCATCCTTCTAAACTCCAGTGAATACAAGCCTAGTCTTTTCAATCTTTCCTCATATGACAGTCCCGCCATCCCAGGGATCAATCTCGTGAACCTGCACTGCCTCAATCACAAGGATGTCCTTCCTCAAATTAGGAGACCAAAACTGTACACAATACTCCAGATGTGGTCTCACCAGAGCCCTATACAACTGCAGAAGAACCTCTCTTCACCTATACTGAAATCCTCTTGTTATGAAGGCCAACATTCTATTAGCTTTCTTCACTGCCTACTGTATCCGTAAGCCAACTTTCAGGGACCGGTGTACAAGGATGCCCAGGTCTCGCTGCACCTCCCCCTTACCTAACCTAACCCCATTGAGATAATAATCTGCCCGCTTGTTTTTGACACCAAAGTGGATAACCTCACATTTATCAATATAATCCTGCATCTGCCACGCATCTGCCCACTCACTCAACCCGTCCAGGTCACAATGCAACCTCCTAACATCCTCTTCACAGTTCACACTGCCACCCTGCTTTGTGTCATCCGCAAACCTGCTAGTGTTGCTCCTAATTCCCTCTTCCAAATCATTAATATATATATGGTAAACAGTTGCGGCCCCAACACCGAGCCTTGCGGCACTCCACTTGCCACTGCCTGCCATTCTGAAAAGGACCCGTTCACTCCTACTCTTTGCTTCTGGTCTGCCAACCAATTTTCTATCCATGTCAACACCCTACCCCCAATACCATGTGCTCTAATTTTAGTCACCGGTCTCCCATGTGGGACCTTATCAAAGGCTATCTGAAAGTCTAGATACACTACATCCACTGGCACCCCTTCATCCATTTTACTTGTCACATCCTCAAAAAATTCCAGAAGATTAGTCAAACATGATTTCCCTTTCATAAATCCATGTTGACTTGGACATCCTTTTACTGCTATCCAAATGCCCCATTATTACCTCTTTAATAATTGACTCCAGCATCTTTCCCACCACCGAAGTCAGGCTAACTGGTCTGTAATTCCTCGTTTTGTCTCTTGCTCCTTTCTTGAAAAGTGGGATAACATTAGCTATCCTCCAATCCACAGGAACTGATCCTGAATCTATTGAACATTGGAAAATGATCACCAATGCGTCCACTATTTCTAGAGCCACCTCCCTGAGGACCCTGGGATGCAGACCATCGGGCCCAGGGGATTTATCATCCTTCAGTCCCATTAGCCTACCGAATACTATTTCTTGCCTAATGAAAATTTCTTTCAGTTCCTCTACCCCCTTAGATCCTCTGTCCTCCAGTACATCTGGGAGATTGTTTGTGTCTTCCTCAGTGAAGACAGATCCGAAGTACCTATTCAACTCTTCTGCCATTTCCTTGTTGCCCATAATAATTTCACCCGTGTCTGCCTTCAAGGGACCCACATTTGACTTTGCTACTCTTTCCCCTTAACATATCTAAAGAGAAACATTTTGCCTTTCGCTATCAATACATTTTTGAGTGGAATGGACAGAATGTACAAAGTAAACTAATCTGAGCAGTACGTGAACAATGTTGTGCCAATGAGGTTGGCACCAGGCCAGCTAGGTGGATGGTTCCTTTGTTAAGATCCATTAGCCAGAAATGAATTTCTGAAAGCTGGAAGGGTGACTAATGTTGCACCATTATTTGAGAAAGGCTCTAAGACAAATCAGGGAACTACAGGCCAGCGAGCCAGCTGCCAGTGGTGGGAGAGTTGTTGGAAGGGATTCTAAGGGACAGAATTGGTGAGAATGGTCAGCAAGGCTTTGGTTGTGGGAAATCGTGTCTCATGAATCTGTCAGGTTTTTTTCAATGTCAACAAATGACTGATGAGGTAAGGGCAGTGAATATTCTCTTTATGGACTTTAGCAAAGCCTTTAACAAGATCACATATTGGTAAGCTTGTTTGCAAGATCAGATCATGTGGATTCCAAGGTAGGCTAGACATTGGATTCAAAATTGGTTTGGAGACCAAAGGGTAGTTGTGGAGGTTGTTTTTCTGATTGACGGCCTGTGACCAGTTGTGTATGGCCGGGGTCAGTGTGGGTCCACTGCTGTTAGTTAACATTGTTAGTAAATTTATTCCTAAATTGCTGATATGGTGGACAGTGAGTAATACTTACACAACAGAGCTCATTTTCTCCATATTCTACTGAATCACAGAGCTTTAGAACATGGAAAGAGATTCTTCTGACTACTTTGTCCATGTTGATCATTCTGGGATTCTGAGCTAGTCAAATTTGCCCACATTTAGCCTATAACTGTCAAAACCGTTCCTATCAATTTTTATCTTATTAAAGTAGCAATTGTATCTTCTTCTGTAGCCTTATCTGGCAGCTCATTCCAGAGTGAAAATGATGCCTGAGATCCTACTTACCCTATGCTCTCTCAAACCTCACTGTAATATTGAAGTACATAACAGAATAGATAAGTTGGGGAGGTGAGCTAAGGACTGGCCAATGGAATTTAACTGATAAGTGTGATACATTGCATTTTGGTGTGTCAACCAGGGCAGGACTTGCACAGTAAATAGTAGAACCTTGTAAAATGTTGCAGATGGAGTTACTTTAATAAAATATATCAAATTATGAGAGGCAACAATAAAGTGAACACCCAGTATTTATCCCAACTTAGAGGATTCTAAAGTTAGAGAGCATAGTGTAAGAAAGATCTCAGAGGCATATTTTTCACTCTGGAATGAACTGCCAGAGGAGGTCACAGAATTGTTACTTTAAAATGTCATATCACCAAAGTGATTAGTAGCAGGTTAACCAATAGTACTTCAAGCCCATACATTTTCTGTTCAAATAGTTAACACCTACATTTATTACATAGATACATAGAAAATAGGTGCAGGAGTAGGCCATTTGGCCCTTCGAGCCTGCACCGCCATTCAATACGATCATGGCTGATCATCCAACTCAGTATCCCGTACCTGCCTTCTCTCCATACCCCCTGACCCCTTTAGCCACAAGGGCCACATCTAATTCCCTCTTAAATATAGCCAATGAACTGGCCTCAACTACCCTCTGTGGCAGAGAGTTCCAGAGATTCACCACTCTCTGTGTGAAAAAGTTTTTCCTCATCTCGGTCTTAAAGGATTTCCCCCTTATCCTTAAGCTGTGACCCCTTGTCCTGGACTTCCCCAACATCGGGAACAATCTTCCTGCATCTAGCCTGTCCAACCCCATAAGAATTTTGTACGTTTCTATAAGATCCCCTCTCAATCTCCTAAATTCTAGCGAGTATAAGCCAAGTCTATCCAGTCTTTCTTCATATGAAAGTCCTGACATCCCAGGAATCAGTCTGGTGAACCTTCTCTGCACTCCCTCTATGGCTATAATGTCCTTCCTCAGATTTGGAGACCAAAACTGTACGCAATACTCCAGGTGTGGTCTCACCAAGACCCTGTACAACTGCAGTAGAACCTCCCTGCTCCTATACTCAAATCCTCTTGCTATGAAGGCCAACATACCATTCGCTTTCTTCACTGCCTGCTGCACCTGCATGCCTACTTTCAATGACTGGTGTACCATGACACCCAGGTCTCGCTGCATCTCCCCATTTCCTAATCGGCCACCATTTAGATAATAGTCGGCCTTCCCGTTTTTGCTACCAAAGTGGATAACCTCACATTTATCCACATTATACTGCATCTGCCAAACATTTGCCCACTCACCCAACCTATCCAAGTCACCTTGCAGTCTCCTAGCATCCTCCTCACAGCTAACACTGCCCCCCAGCTTAGTGTCATCCGCAAACTTGGAGATGTTGCTTTCAATTCCCTCGTCCAGATCATTAATATAAATTGTAAATAGCTGGGGTCCCAGCACTGAGCCTTGCGGTACCCCACTAGTCACTGGCTGCCATTGTGAAAAGGACCCGTTTACTCCTACTCTTTGCTTCCTGTTTGCCAGCCAGTTCTCTATCCACATCAATACTGAACCCCCAATACCGTGTGATTTAAGTTTGTATCCTAATCTCTTATGTGGTACCTTGTCGAAAGCCTTCTGAAAGTCCAGATACAACACATCCACTGGTTCTCCCCTATCCACTCTACTAGTTACATCCTCGAAAAATTCTATAAGATTCGTCAGACACGATTTACCTTTCGTAAATCCATGCTGACTTTGTCCAATGATTTCACCACTTTCCAAATGTGCTGCTATCCCATCTTTAATAACTGACTCTAGCAGTTTCCCCACTACCGATGTTAGACTAACTGGTCTGTAATTCCCCGTTTTCTCTCTCCCTCCCTTCTTAAAAAGTGGGGTTACGTTTGCTACCCTCCAATCCTCAGGAACTACTCCAGAATCTAAAGAGTTTTGAAAAATTATCACTAATGCATCCACTATTTCTGGAGCTACTTCCTTAAGTACTCTGGGATGCAGCCTATCTGGCCCTGGTGATTTATCGGCCTTTAATCCATTCAATTTACCCAACACCACTTCCCGACTAACCTGGATTTCACTCAGTTCCTCCATCTCCTTTGACCCGCGGCCCCCTGCTATTTCCGGCAGATTATTTATGTCTTCCTTAGTGAAGACGGAACCAAAGTAGTTATTCAATTGGTCTGCCATATCCTTGTTCCCCATGATCAATTCACCTGTTTCTGACTGCAAGGGACCTACATTTGATTTAACTAATCTCTTTCTCTTCACATATCTATAAAAACTTTTACAGTCAGTTTTTATGTTCCCTGCCAGTTTCCTTTCATAATCTATTTTCCCTTTCCTAATTAAGCCCTTTGTCCTCCTCTGCTGGTCTCTGAATTTCTCCCAGTCCTCTGGTATGCTGCTTTTTCTGGCTAATTTGTACGCATCATCTTTTGCTTTGATACTATCCCCGATTTCCCTTGTTATCCACGGATGCACTACCTTCCTTGATTTATTCTTTTGCCAAACTGGGATGAACAATTTTTGTAGTTCATCCATGCAGTCTTTAAATGCCTTCCATTGCATATCCACCGTCAACCCTTTTAGAACTAATTGCCAGTCAATCTTGGCCAATTCACGTCTCATACCCTCAAAGTTACCTTTCTTTAAGTTCAGAACCGTTGTTTCTGAATTAACAATGTCACTCTCCATCCTAATGAAGAACTCAACCATATTATGATCACTCTTGCCCAAGGGGGCACGAACAACAAGTCTGCTAACTAACCCTTCCTCATTACTCAATACCCAGTCTAGAATAGCCTGCTCTCTCGTTGGTTCCTCTACATGTTGGTTTAGATAACTATCCCTCATACATTCCAAGAAATCCTCTTCCTCAGCACCCCTGCCAATTTGATTCACCCAATCTATATGTAGATTGAAGTCACCCATTATAACTGTTTTGCCTTTGTTGCACGCATTTCTAATTTCCTGTTTGATGCCATCCCCAACTTCACTACTACTGCTAGGTGGCCTGTACACAACACCCACCAGCGTTTTCTGCCCCTTAGTGTTTCGCAGCTCTACCCATACCGATTCCACATCCTCCAAGCTAATGTCCTTCCTTTCCACTGCGTTAATCTCCTCTCTAACCAGCAACGCTACCCCACCTCCTTTTCCTTTCTCTCTATCCCTCCTGAATATTGAATATCCCTGGATGTTCAGCTGTTATTGGTACAGTTGCTGTTGAGATCTGGCTCGGTTAACTCAATGGAAGAGCTGCACTGACTAGATGTATGTTGGGTGATGATCTGCCTCCACTACTGATGGTCCACACCAGGAAAGAGGGTTCAGTCCCAGAAAAATGCAGTTTTATCTTAGATTATATTTTCAACCATCTATTAAAATTATAAAAATACAATTGGCAACCATATCTCCTATAAGAATAAATGGATTGTATTGGTTGAGAAGTGACAGGTGCATAATATTGAATCAATACTAGCCCTGGAACTTATACATTTTGCTGAATAAATTATAACTTAAATGTTCTTCAAATTCAAGAAAGAACTACATATGCTGTCAGGTTATATTTAGTTTGTAAGGTCTGCATATTTATAGAGAGGAACTGCTTCACTATTCTATTATTATTTCCTCCAATACACTAGACTATAATTTTTTTAGACATGATTGAAAATGATCTTACTTGGTTGAGGTGACGGCTCTACGATTATATAACCCATGGCACAGGGTAATATGGGCATGTTGACGTTGACTTTACTGCAAATGTTAATACCATTCATTAAGTCACTGTGTCAATATAAAATGCATACAAAGGACAGTCCAAGAAAGTCATACAAATAATCTACTTATCCAACCTAGCCCAATGCAATTAATGTAGCTTCCACAATTTTAGCTTCAAATGTCATCTTCTGAATAGTATGGAACCTGTAATTTAGCAAATCCATCTAAATCCAAATTGATCTACGTTAAATTACATTTCTACTGGTAACAATTGATTTTATTAAAATATCAGACTCTGTAACTAACAACTAAAACATCAGGTTAGAGGATAAACAGAGATTATTCACAATTCAAGCAAAACTACTTCTCTAGAACAAGGTCCGAAGCCTGGCAGGTCACAATTTTGCATGCACATGTGGGTGACAAAACTACTCATATCCAGTCATTGTTGCAGTAACTCATTTTAATATTTATGGTGCTAAAAGAAGAGTCTCTTTCTATTTCCTCCTCCAGGGCCTTCATAATTTAATCCACCTCAAATAAATCACCCCTCAGTTTCCTGTTCCATGGAAACAACTGAATTTGATACGATTTTTGAAGAAACAACTATGAAGGTTAATGAGGGCAGGGTTGTAGATGTAGACTATATAGACTTTATCAAGGCCTTTGTAGAAGGTTAACCAATGGTCGTCTGCTCTGGAAGAGTAGACCGCTCGGGATCCAGGGAGAGATAGCTAACTGGAAACAAAATTGGCTTCATGGTAGGAAGTAGATGGTGGTAGAAGGTTGCTTTTTGGACTGGTGATCTGTGAATAGTGGTGTGCCTCAGGGATCAGTATGGGGTCCATCGCAGTTTGTCATCTGCTTGAGATTTGGATGAGAATGTACAAGGCATTATAAACGAGTTTGCAAATGATACTAAAATAGGTCGTTTCATAAACAATGAAGATGATTATCAAGAACTATGGCCGGGTCTTGATCAGCTGAGCAAATGTGCCCAGGGCTTGCTAATGGAGTATAATGTAGTTAAGTATGAGCAGCTGTATCTCTATTGTAACCACATGGCTAGCAACTAAACTTCTACAAAGCAAGTTATTGTGAGACAATTGTTGAAAATAATCATTCCAGAACAGAGGGTAGTCACAAGCGATGGTAGAGGCCAGAATTTGGAACAAAAAAATAAATTGCTGGAAGAACTCAGCAGGTCAAGCTGATCTGTGGAGCCAAAGGGATAGTCGTCTCAGATTGAAACTGATGCAGGGTCTCAAACGTGAAACATAGACTGGACATTATTTTCCATTTGATTACTTCACACATGCTCAGCTCATGGTCTATAAAGTTTACCGAGAAGAACAAAATAATTAACAACAATTTAACTGGAAGAATATTGACACAGAATAGAGAATCAGGAACTGTTGCAAAAGGACATCGATGGCGATTAAACTATGTGGGACAGACTGTAATCATGATAGAAGGAAAAGCAGAAGCAAGTAACAGTCTATCTTCTCATCATTCTCAGAGGGTTTCCAGGCTCAGAGGCAAAATGAAGTGAAAACACAACAGTGACCATTTAGTTTTATTAAGGCAAGAAAATCCGATAGTAACGAAGGCATCAAACTCAGGAAAAAGGACTTTATCACTATGGCAATAAGGAATAACCAGATGTACAGGTTAAAACGATGAAATAGCAATGTAGGAAGACTAAGTTATGATACCCATGTGAGAATATTGTCAGAAGCAATCAAATCCAAGCTCCAATTTCCAATTGTCTCATTTGGGATTTGAGGACCCCCAGGCTTCTAGAAGATTGATGTGAAAACATCAAAGAAACATCATACACCAGGAGTGATATTACTCGAGGACAACTGGCACAGAAGGCGAACCCTGACTTCTTAACTCAGAGAAGATTACAACCCATTGAAGGACTCCCAACCAGTTCATCTTACATCTGGAATCCAAGTCCAAGTATTGTTTCAATTATTGGGCAGCAAGATAGGAAAAGCTATATCAGTAAATTAGGTGATTAAGAGTTACAAAGCTCTTGTTGAATGGTTTAGTTAAATGCCTGTACATTTAGAAACATAGAACATAGAAAACATAGAAAATAGGTGCAGGAGCAGGCCATTTGGTCCTTCGAGCCAGCACCAACATTCAATATGATCATGGCTGATCATCTAAAATCAGTACCCCTTTGCTGCTTTTTCCCCATATTCCTTGATTCCTTTAGCCCTACGAGCTAGATCTAACTATCTTTATAACAGTTTAACTCATTTAAAACCGATATGAATATTAATAAAGATTGAGTTGTGTCAGTGCCTTCTTTGTCACCACATCAATTGAGCCCCCACATTGCAGAGGTTTCAGTAAGCATCCTTGGATGGACATGTCAAGTGATCATCTCATCATTACAACGCAGATGTCTTAACAACAAGTAGGAGTTGCAGAGAACTTGTTAGTTGGGTTAAGTTAGGGTAAACTGGATGAGTTAATAATAATAATAATGGATTTTATTTGCGGGCGCCTTATACCGAGGTCTCAAGGACACCATACAGAGATTTATAGAAAACATATAATCAGAATTTTAAAAAAAATAGGTTATAAAGACCAATACATAAATCAGGGACAGAATTCCTTCCAAAAACACAAAAAAAAGAAAATCAGAAGCACAATTTGAGGAGAGAGCAGCGGCAATTTAACGCCAGCGTCCACTCTCCCCTCCGACCGCCATCTTGAACACAGACTAACAAATACAATTACAAACAATTACATACAAAAATCATCCCCCCACAATGATTTCCACTGTGGGGAAGGCACAATGTCCAGTCCCCAGCCCCAGTTCACCCAAAAAAGTCAGGCCAAATGAAGCCCCCGCTATTGCCTCTACGGAGGCCCGATGATCCTGGCCGTTCTCGCCGGGTGATGTAGCCCCGGCGTCGGGAGAGTCCTCCAGCAGCTGGGCCACCTGGAACGGCCGCATTCCTCACCGGAGGCCGCAACTACGGCTGGAACGGCCGATTTCCCGCAGGCGTCCGCAGCACCTGAAGCCGACAAGGCCGCGCCGACTTGGAGCTCAAGGCTCCAGATGTTGGAGTCGGCGCCGCCGCCCGCGAATGGTCGCTCCAGTCCCGGAGGTGTTGAGCTCGGCGGTCCAGCTCACCGGAGCTCCAGCGCGTCGGTCCAGCGCGGCGACCCAGGCAAGGCATCGCCCGCTCCGCTGCACAATAGCACTCCAGCGCCGTGCCGCCACCGAAGCTGAGGGTGCTGTGCGGTTCCCGCCAGGAATCGCCGCTCCACGCCCGCTGGTAGGCCGCGAGGACGGGTCGAATGGGCAGCCGGAGAGAAGGCTGCCTCACCGACCAGGTAGGGACCAGGAAGTGGTTTCCCCTTGATCCCCCCACATTAAAGGCAAAATAAATAAAAACAAAGACTTGAAGAAAAATAAAAAAACTTAGTAAAAAAGTGCAATTAACGGACGGCTGCTGTTTTGCAGCCGTTCCTCAAGATGGCTCCTCCCATGAGTTAGCGTAAACTCTGCAAGTCAACCTCAAGCAGTGCTCAGTGTACCTTCCCTGCTTTGACAGAGGGATCAGATAACAAAGTTAATAAAGTAAGGCTGTGATTAACAGTCAAAAGGGTTTGCCAGTATAAACTTATCCCTGCAAAGACTAGATTTGCTGCATTCCAACTGGATGTCTGTTGGTGATAAGGTGCAACATTGTGGTGAGAAAGACTATGAAATGTTTTGGAGCAACAATGTGGCATTGTTCGGACATCACTCTCCATGGAGATTACTTCTGTTTGTGAACACATTGGATAGATCCATGGCTTGTGTGCCACTGTGAGGCAAATGCAGGCTGCATATTAATTGCTGTAAACACCTAGGGAGAAGGAACCAGTTCCATAAGGAGAGGCTTACTTAACTTTGTGCTGAAAAATAAAATACCTCCCTATAATACTTCAAGGAGTGGACCAAGGTAGTGGGGGTTCAACTGAGGAACCATTTAGAAAATCAAAGACAAATTACAAGATGGTTGTGCAAGGTAACAAATGTGTAATAAGACCAATGTTGTCAGGATGGATCAGAACCCCTGCATGTAAAAAGTACCCTCCAAATAGAGAGTAGAGAAAAACGGTAAACAGACAAAATAAAAATACATTTTACCTGAACCCATGAAGCATTCATTATAATATCATCACATTGGTAGCATAAATATAAATAAACAGTATCATTTAAATATAAAGACCATTGGTTATAAGAAAAGGTTGGACAAACTTGGATTGTTTTCTCTGGAATGTCAGAAGCTGACGGGCTACCTGAGAGAATTATGTGGGGTGGGAGATTGCAACCTTCACGTGGTCCACCCTGTTTCAACGAATGCAATCAACCTGGCGTGCACAAACAGATCAAACAGAACAAGTTGTCTTACAACTTTAGGCTGTGCACGCCATACGCAAGAAAAAGATAGAATTATATTAATTTATGAGAGATAATGATAGGCCAGATTATCAGAATCTTTTTTCCAGGGTGAGATACTTAGCACTTGTCCGACTTAAATTCCATCTGTCAGTCCCCAGCCCAAGCTAATACTGATCCTGTTGTAATCTTAGATAACCTTCTTCACTTCACTATACCAAAAATGTTGGTCTTATCCATAATCTTAGTAACCATGCCACATACACGTTCAGCTAAATCATATAGTTGAGAAACAAGAGATCCCTGTGGCATACCCTGGGTCACAGGCCGCCAATTTGATCAACAACTCTCCACTATCACTCTCTGACTTCTACCACCAAGCCAATTTGGTATTCAATTTTGCTAGCTCACCCTGGATCCTATGTGATCTAACCTTGAAGACCAGCCTACCATGTGGGAGCTCATCAAAGACCTCACTAAATACCCTGCTTTCAATGTCTACTAACCCACCCTTGTCAATCCTCTGGCACCTCTTGAAAAAACTCAATCAAATTTAGGAGATGCGATTTCCCATGCATAAAGCCATGCTGGCTATGCATAAATCAGTCCTTGACTTTCCGAATGCTGGTGGATCCAAGCTCTCAGAATTCCCTTCAGTAACTTCCCTAGCCTATCCTCTCCTTAAATAAAGGCACAACTTTAGCTACCCTTGTGTCTTCTGATACCTTACCTATGGTTAATGATGAACTAAATATCTCTGCCCGAACCCCTGCAATTTATTTCCTCCCATCCCACAATGTTCTAGGATACACTCAGTCAGGCTCCAGGGATTATCCACCTTTATGTGTTTTAAGGCAGCCTTAATAATAAGCAACTGACCTACCAACCAGCGTGTACTTGGGAGACGAGAGGAAACTGGACTACCTAAATGTTTATTAATAAGTTAATAAATACTATAAATCAATAAGAACTCCATAAATAAAGAACCAAAATGAATTGTAACTTAAAAGCAAAAAGCTGCAGCTGCTAGATATGTGAAATAAAAACAGAAAACACTAAATGGAAATATCAAAATATAAAAGATAAAATGTAGGTGGAATACCTTTGGATAAACAGCCTCTCTTCTCCAATTAAAACATCTGTTATATATCCACGTCCAGCATGATAGATTTGAGTAGAACACGGAAGATTTTCTGGTTTGTAACAGAACCAAGGCTCTCCTGTTCTGAGATCAGTAAAGTTACATAGTGGTTTAGTTGGAGTTAAAAACACATTGCAAACAGTAGTCTTTGAAATTGCTCCAGCCTTGAAAGTGCTTTTGATATAAATTCGATCTGGTCGTTCTTCACGCAGCCGTTTTAGTACTTTGATCCCTTCACTGGGATGAATTAGGGAAACTGACACTTGGACTTTTCCCGGCCAGGATAAAGTAAAATTAATGTAATAATATCCATTTTGGTTATCTATAACTGTTCCTGCTGAACCAGCCTTTAACTCTGGGGTATGAATCCGTGCTTGCAGATAGCCACCTCCATATTGTTTTGGATTTCCATCAAAGTCAAACATTCGCAGCATCACTTGCAATTGATCGCCAACGTGGAAAGTCTTCTCAGAATTTAAAATGATAAAGCAAGTATGCAATGGGTCGGTGCTTTTCCTAAAGGGCACACTGGGATCGGGAGGCATTGGCCATTCAATCATTTTCATCAGTACTGTACCCTCTGTTCTTTCTTCAAGGGTGAAGCTATGATTCTGATAGCCATACTTCACCAGCTTGTGGATCCAATCAGTCTTTGGCATTTTTACTTCCTGCTGTAGTGTGGAATGATTCTTCCGAGCTGGGTATCTGATCCACACTGTCTTTGCTCCGGAAATTGAAAATTGCACGAACTATGGAAAACAGCAAATTCAATGAATTTTTTTTTCAAATAGTTTTACAGCATTTATAATCATCAAGACATTAGTTTCAATCACAGAATTTTTACAACATGATTAGAATATTATTATTCAAGATTCAAGAATGTTTTCTTGTCATATGTATTAGAACGGAACAATGACATTCTTACTGGCAGCAGCAGCACAACAGGTTTGTAACACAGTACTCAATAGATTAAATCATAAACAAACAAAAAAGATAGACAATAGCGCAGGAGTAGGCCATTCTGCCCTTCCAGCCAGCTCCGCCATTCAATGTGACCATGGCTAATCTTCCACAATCAGTACCTCATTCCTGCCTTCTCTCCATATCCCTTAATTTCGCTATCCCTAAGAGCTCTATCTAACTCTTTCTTGAAAGCATCCGGAGAACCAGCCTCCACCGACTCTGAGGCAGAGAATTCCACACACTAACAACTCACTGTGTGAAAAAGTTTTTTCTCATCTATGTTCTAAATGGCTCACCACTTATTCTTAAACTATGGCCCCTGATTCTGGACTCCCCAAACATTTGGAACATGTTTCCTGCCTTCAATGTGTCCAAACCCATATTATCTTATATGTTTCAATAAGATATCCTCTCATCCTTCTAAATTCCAGAGTATACAAGCCCAGCCGCTCCAATCTATCAACATATGACAGTCCTGCCATCCCGGGAATTAACCTTGTGAACCTACACTGCACTCCCTCAATAGCAAGAATGTCCTTCCTCAAGTTTGTAGACCAAAACTGCACACAATACTCCAGGTCTGGTCTCACCAGGGCCCTGTACAACTGCAGGAGGACCTCTTTGCTCCTATACTCAACTCCTCTTGTTATGAAGACCAACATGCCATTCGTTTTCTTCTCTTCCTGCTGTACCTGCATGCTTACTTCCAGTGAGTGATGAACAAGGACCCCCAGATCTCGTTGTACTTCCCCTTTTCTCAACATGGCACCATTTAGATAATAATCTGCCTCCCTGTTTTTGCCAACAAAGTGGATAACCTCACATTTATCCACATTAAAATGCATTTGCCCACTCACCCAACCTGTCCAAGTCACCCTGCATCCTCATAGCATCCTCCTCACAGTCCACACCCAGCTTTTTGTCATCTGCAAATTTGCTAATGTTACTTTTAATCCCTTTATCCAAATCATTAATATATATTTTAAATAGCTGCGGTTCCAGCACCGAGCCTTACGGTACCCCACTAGTCACTGCCTGCCATTTAGAAAGGTACCCGTAAAAGATGGCGCCTGCCTGTGGCGACATTTTGCCAGCAGCTCAACAGAAGAGAATTATTTATAGCTTCAATCAACTCACCTGGATCAGAGAAACGGCAGAAATCAGTGCCATAATGAACAATCTAAATAGTCTATATTTTGTGTTGTCTACCCATAGTCAATATTGTTATACTAAATATCAGTTTTAGTCCCATGTATTGTGCAAAAAAATATATTTTTTGATTATATTGAGTGGATGTTTCTAGATTAATTTATGGGAATTAAACTTCAAATTCCTTCCATCTGGCATATGAATTCATGACAGTGAGATTTAAAAATCATGTTATATTGTGAATTCTTGTGTGACTGGGATTAGTTTGTTATTTGGATACTTAGGCTATTTAAAAAAATATCCTTTTCTTAAGAAATGGAATCTACAGGACATTCTTAATGGGAGAGTAGTGGGCAGAAAGGCATGTCATGCGTGGTTTGAAGAGCAAAAACTTGTAGTTTACAATGCCAAAATTGAAAAGTTGAGGAAAAACAAGGTGTACAGAGTTACAATCTGAGGAGTATGATGATGCTACTGATTATGATATGCCAATGTACCAGCTAGCAACTGATCTTCTCCATAAAGACTTGGTCTATTGCTAGAAATTGCAATTTATTTACCTATCTGTTACGGACTTACAGCATATAATACAATAATATTAAAGTTCTGATCTTGAGAATATCATTTTTGAATTTTCAAGGCAGTCTGGGTGTTTATTACTATTTCCGTCACAAAGGTCAATTTTGTAATTGACTACAATTAGGTAATTAACTAATTATATGCTTTAATTTCAGGTCATCCAAGTAAGATGTTTTCATTTGTTTCAGAATGCTTCAATCTATAATAACTGAAAATTGCATTCAGTTCTCTTAATTTTTAAGAAAGTTATGGGCTTTTGACGGTCCTCGATCACAGCTTTTGTGTTGTCAATGCAAAAGCAATAGGGAACAAGATGGTAATTTCCCAGTATGAAAATGGCCATAACTTTGTTAATATTGAAGATATGGTGAATTAGGTGTCAAATTAAACTTCTTTTTATGTGTTATCTGATGGGATAAATTGCAGACTTGATTTTTAAAATCTCAAAATTTTGTAACATTGCTAAATTGTGTCCGGAAACATGGCCGACGGGCAGGATTTCAGGTCAGACTGAAGCGCAGGTGACTTCGATCCCCTCTCCCTACTATCCTACTACAACTCTGTGTGGTGCTCAGACGTGGCAGTCCTGTCCAACTCCTGCTCTCCACACCTGGAACACCTGGCTGTGAAGTGCCATTCCTTCTACCTACTGAGGGAATTCACCTCCATCATCCTGACCGCGGTCTACATCCCACCCCAGGCTGATGCCCGTCTGGCACTTCAAGATCAAACTTCAAACGGTAAGTTCTCGTTTAATCTTTCTATTTTTCAGTTATCAATTTAATGCGTGGTGGCATGGGCGTTAAGGGCCTGACCCACGAGCATGGGACTGCATGCAGCTAGTGCGACCTAACATGGTCGCGCTAGCCGTGCGGCCTCGCGGGGCCGGTCCTACTTCGATCGCCGGAGCCGTATGGAACTCTGCGGAGCTGGTCCCGACATCGCGCAGGGCTCTGAAAAACTGACAGTTCAAAAATTCCGTGCGGCAAAGTCCTGCTGGTCCGTTGCCGCAATGAGGCCGCACACACCGCCTCAACGCCGCACGCACCACCACGATGACGCACACAGCATCTTGACGCCGTGGTGTTAAGTAAATTGAATGGATTAAAGGCCGATAAATCCCCAGGGCCAGATAGGCTGCATCCCAGAGTACTTAAGGAAGTAGCCCCAGAAATAGTGGATGCATTAGTGATAATTTTTCAAAACTCTTTAGATTCTGGAGTAGTTCCTGAGGATTGGAGGGTAGCTAATGTAACCCCACTTTTTAAAAAGGGAGGGAGAGAGAAAGCGGGGAATTACAGACCAGTTAGTCTAACATCGGTAGTGGGGAAACTGCTAGAGTCAGTTATTAAAGATGGGATAGCAGCACATTTGGAAAGTGGTGAATCTTATAGAATTTTTCGAGGATGTAACTAGTAGAGTGGATAAGGGAGAACCAGTGGATGTGTTATATCTGGACTTTCAGAAGGCTTTCGACAAGGTCCCACATAAGAGATTAGTATACAAACTTAAAGCACAAGGTATTGGGGGTTCAGTATTTATGTGGATAGAGAACTGGCTGGCAGACAGGAAGCAAAGAGTAGGAGTAAACGGGTCCTTTTCAGAATGGCAGGCTCTACTAGTGGGGTACCGCAAGGCTCAGTGCTGGGACCCCAGCTATTTACAATATATATTATCGATTTGGATGAGGGAATTGAATGCAACATCTCCAAGTTTGCGGATGACACAAAGCTGGGGGGCAGAGTTAGCTGTGAGGAGGATGCTAGGAGGCTGCAAGGTGACTTGGATAGGCTGGGTGAGTGGGCAAATGCATGGCAGATGCAGTATAATGTGGATAAATGTGAGGTTATCCACTTTGGTGGCAAAAACAGGAAAGAAGACTATTATCTAAATGGTGGCCGATTAGGAAAAGGGGAGATGCAACGAGACCTGGGTGTCATGGTATACCAGTCATTGAAAGTAGGCATGCAGGTGCAGTGAAGAAAGCGAATGGTATGTTAGCATTCATAGCAAAAGGATTTGAGTATAGGAGCAGGGAGGTTCTACTGCAGTTGTACAGGGCCTTGATGAGACCACACCTGGAGTATTGCGTAGTTTCGGTCTTCTAGTCTGAGGAAAGACATTCTTGCCATAGAGGGAGTACAGAGAAGGTTCACCAGACTGATTCCTGGGATGGCAGGACTCACATGAAGAAAGAGTGGATAGACTCGGCTTGTACTCGCTAGAATTTAGAAGACTGAGGGGGGATCTTATAGAAACTTACAAAATTCTTAAGGGGTTTGACAGGCTAGATGCAGGAAGATTGTTCCCAATGTTGGTGAAGTCCAGAACAAGGGGTCACAGTTTAAGGATAAGGGGGAAATCTTTTAGGACCGAGATGAGAAAATCATTTTTTACACAGAGAGTGGTGAATCTGTGGAATTCTCTGCCACAGAAGGTAGTTGAGGCCAGTTCATTGGCTATATTTAAGAGGGAGTTAGATGTGGCCCTTGTGGCTAAAGGGATCAGGGGGTATGGAGAGAAAGCAGGTACAGGATACTGAGTTGGATGATCAGCCATGATCATATTGAATGGCGGTGCTGGCTCGAAGGGCCGAATGGCCTCCTCCTGCACCTATTGTCTATGTTTCTATGTACGCAGCGTCTTGACGCCGAACGCAGCGTCTTGACGTCATAGCCCGACGCCGTGCGACGTCCAGATTCAGTCGGCCCGCCTCCTGCCCAGCTGATTGATGAGTTTGATGTCGGGACCGGACCGGACCGGCCCCGCACCACTCCACACGGCCCCGCACAACTCCACACGGCCCCGCACAACTCCACACGGCCCCGCACAACTCCACACGGCCCCGCGGTTGGAAGTGGGACCGGCCCCGCGCGGCCGTACGCCTCAAGTCACCACGTTAGGTGGCGCTAGACGCATGCAGTCGCATGCTGGTGGGACAGGCCCTTTAGTTTTATCTTTCTACTCACCTTTATATGTCGCAAGTTTAGAAATACCAATGCCAGTGCCAGCAACGCCACAATCAGGAATCGTCCGACATTAGTGGTTATTTTTGTAGCTTGTTTGTCCATGTTGGAGGCCCCCGCACTCCCGTGTACATCTACAACTATGAAAACAATTAGGAGCTCGAGAGTTTCCGCCCGTGGCTTCACACGTTAACTTTACAAAATGACAGTGGGAGTAAAACTTCACCCTACCATAGTTACCCAACCAGATGCAACTAAATTTAAGGTAGCTCTTTCTTCCCAAAAACCCTTTCTGGCTTAAGTCCTCCCTCCACCACCTCCAGTTTAAATTCCATTTGGAATATTTTGGAGGACCAAGAACCAAGAACTGTGGCAAAGGACTGGTGGAGTATCTTTGGTATGAAGTTAGTTACGTTTCGTATGTAATTGTCTCTTCTCTACGTTAAGTACAGTGTTCTGTTAGAAAATGGTCACCGGCCGTCTCGTTACATGATTTCTGCTGAAGCTCTCAAGTTTTGCACTTTGTTCCAATGTCAATATAGTCTAATATTCTTGTCCCTGAACCCATGAAGACCCCGGGTAAAACATCCGCACGCAACCTTCGCAATTCTCCGCTTGTCGTCGGATTTATTGATCAACCTGTGAGATTGATTTCGCGTTACGCCATTCATCGTGAAAGTCAATCTATGATCTGCCCCGTGATTTAAATATTGTCGAAAACACATGAAATAATAGTTCTATGAATCAGCCCTCCATCGAACACTTTACTTCCGAGAGTTCAAAGTTATCTGGCGGCATCTCTGGAGAACATCGATAAGATGGAGTTTGTCGTCGAGTCCCTTCTTCACACTGATTGTGGTGGTTGGAGAGGTTGTGGTGGTTGGTCGGATATTCTGTTTCTAGGGGCACCAATATCTACCAAAGATACTAATATCTACCCCTCCAAAACCCCCTCCACGCCACACTCAGTCTGAAGAAGGGTCCCGACCAGATTCATCGCCTATCCAAGTTCTCCAGAGATGCTGCCTGCCTGACCCGCTGAGTTACTCCAGCACTTCGTGTCTTTTTCTTTGTCAACCAGCATCTGTGGTTCCTTGTATCTGCTTTTATCGCGAGGTAGTTTTCTCAGGCACGAACAGTTTATTTGATTCTAAAACATAATAACATAAACGAGTTCGCAACGGCGTTGAATTACCTGCGATTTGCAATTATTTTCTTTTCATTTATGTCGAGAAGCTTTCAAATTTTCTGCAGGAGACAGATTGCTGTTGATATTACCTGGTCACATTTAGCACGAATGAATGCTTCAAACATTGATTGAGAATCGTCTCCTCCCAGTTTCGCTGTCCTCCTTATCTAATGCCACACCCATTCATTCTACACGCGCTCCTGTTCCGTGTGCAACAAGTCATCAGACCCTTCATCAGACGAAATAAACTTTGCACTTATTTTTATAAAAATTAAAGTATTCAGTAAAAGTTATTTTGTTTGGCCATTGACATCATGAACAGCACGGAGTAAAACTGTGTCTTGAACTTCTATGAGAACATTTCTGACTTCCTCCTCAAGAGGTGAAAGGCAAGAATAATAAAAAATATATGAAAAGCAGGACATCAGTGTTCACAATGAGAAAAACGAATTCATGTTTACATTAAAGTGTCCCTCTAGTCTTCTTCCATAGGCTGCCTTTGCCTCTTTGATGGCTCTCTTTAGTTTGGATCTGGCAGTGCTGTACAGTTCATCATTGCCAGATCTAAAGGCTGCGTTCCCTCAGCAGCTTTGTAACTTCACTGGTCATCCACGGAATGGTGAAAAGATTGCTGTACTCTTTGAAGTAGAGCAAAGACAATAAAAGTGCAATCGTGGAATAACTGTATCAGGTAGTGTTAAGAGTAAAAATATGTCAGCACCTCTGGAAGGGAGTGTGAAATAGGTGGTTGGCTCAGGGGGTTAAGCTGATTTTAAGTCTGCACGATAGGCTTTCAAGCTCCTGTCTCTTCTCCCAGAAGGTAGAAAAGAAACAAAAATATTTCAGGTTTATTATTGTCATGGACAGAGGCACAGTGAAAAGCTTTATTTAGATGCTATTCAGATCAAATCAGAAAGTACACACATCAGTACAATCGAGCTAAACTCAAATACAATAAGTAGGGCAAAGAGAAATTGGCTTCTCCAATCTCCTCTAACCATGTTCCAGAGAAAATTGCATTGTCCAGATTGGCGTAGGTTGGAGAATTGGAACTGTAATCTAGCTTATGTCAATAACAGTGGGGAAGTAGCTATTCATTAGTCTGATGGTGCGCGCTTGCAAGCTTCCATATCTCCTGCCTAAACAGAGAGCGGGGCCAGGGTGCTTGATTATGTTGGCTACTTTCCTGAGGTATAGTGAAATGTCGAATCAATGGTGGGGAGACTGGTCTGTGTGATAGTCTGAGCTTCTTGCACAACACTTTGCAATTTGTTGTGGTCTTGGACACAAACCAAGCTGTGATGCAACCCTCCGACAGTTTCATTGGTGCATCTGTGGAAGTTTGTAAGAGCCATTGGAGAATGCTGAATTGTCTCAGTCTATTGAGGAAGCAGAGGTGTTAATGTGCCTACTTGGTTGTCGCTTCAATGATGTTGGTCCACAACAGCTTTTTGATAATATTTACGCTAAGGAACTTGAAGCTCTCAACCATTTCCACTTTGGCATCATTGATGCTGATTGGGGCATCTACTTCACCACGCCTTCTGCGGTAGATAAATATTTTCTTTGTCTCGCTGACATTGAGGGGATGGATATTGTCCTCCATCCTCTAACTAAGCTCTCTATCTCCTTTCCGTATTCTGTCTCTTCATTCTGCATGATACAACCCACCACAGTGGTGTCATTTGCAAACTTGTAGTTGAAGTTAGAGTTTCCCCACAGTAGTCGTGAGTGTATGGAGAGTATAGTAAGGGATTGAGAACACATCCTTGAGGGGCACCGGTGTTGATGATTATTGTGGTGAATGTGTTGTTGACTATCCTCACTTGTTGTGGTCTATGGATCAGAAGGTCGAGGATCCAGGAGCAGGGAAGTATGCTAAGTCTTTGGTCCGGATTTTGGAGATGAGGACACGGGTCAGTGGCATTCTGCTGAATCACTCTCAGGAAGGCCGATCTTACATTGCCACAGTAACCAGTTTAGGTGGGATTATGGTGGTGAAGGTGGATCTATAGGTGATAAATGGGAGTTTGGCATAGCTGTCTATGTTGTCCAGGTGTTCCGGAGATGAGTTGTGAGACAGGGAGATGGTGTCTGCTGTGCTGCCATGTAAACAAACTGCAGTGAATCAAGGCTGGTGGCTGATGTTAATGTGTGTTACCACCAACATCTATGATCACTTCATGATGGTGGATGTCAAAGCCACTGGATGATAGTTATTGAGGTACACTACCTTGCTTTGCTTTGGCCCCACGATGATAGTGGTCTTCTAAAAGCTTTGATCGCACCGACGCAGGAGCTTTGATTGCCGGCTGCGGGAGCTTCGATCGACCCGACTGCGGATGGTTCGACTGCCCCGACCGCGGGGAAAAAGGAGGGAAGAAGATAATACGTTATTGCCTTCCATCACAGTGAATTTTTATGTAGTTGTGTGTCTTGCTGCTTTTTTGGTATGACTGTATGACAAATCAAATCCCTTGTATGTTCTTACATACTTAGCTAATAAATTATTTGTATCTCTTGTAAAAGCAGGTGGGGATTTCAGAATGGAGTAGTGAAAGCTGGTCCATGGAGGCCCTAACAACGTGACTGGAGATTTCATCCAGGCCAGTGGCTTTCTGCTGAATCACTCTCAGGCCGATCTTACTTCAGCCACAGTAACCATTGGTTCAGCCACACACCCGAGACTGATGGGGTGACGTTCTTCCACCGACCTTCTGATCAAAGCTGGCCTAGAATTGAGCTCATTGGGGAGGGTCCATATTTACCAGCGATACAATCTGACTTCACTTTGTAGCCTTTTACAGCATGTAAGCCTTGCCACAATCTACGGGTGTTATTGCCCAGGGACTCCAGCGTGGTCTGGAATTCCCTCTTGGCATCCTTAATGTCTTTGCAAAACTGCTGGATAGATTTCTTGTACCTTTTGAGATAGTTTGACCCATTTGACTACAGAATTGGATTTCAACGGGTTCCTCGCGGTTCATCCATGGTTTCCGGTTGGGGCACACGCGTATTGTGTTTGGTATGCATTCCTCTACACACTTGCTGATGAAGTCTGTGACAGGTGTGGCACACACACTCATTTTGGTTAGCGACAGACTCCTTGAATAAGGATCAGTCCATCAACACAAAGCAGTCGCCTAGGATCTCACTTGTTTCCTCAGACCAGCACTGCATGACTTCCTGTACTTGGTCCTTCAACTTCAAAGTCAGATTTACCAAAGTGTGGTTGGGGGGTGGAGTCTTTGCTGGTTCTGCAGCAGTGGTTGAGGGTGTTTAGATCTCTGGTTGGACAGGAGATGTGCTGATAGCATTTTGAAGTCAAGCTCTTGAGTTTGGCCAGATTGAATTCCTCAGCTATTATGAACAAGGCCTTGGGGCACTTTGCTTCGAGACTAATGGTGACAGTGTGCAGTTCCTCAAGTGCAAGCTTAGCATCAGCATGGGGTGGAATGTAGACTGCGAACAGGATAGTCAATATACATTTCTATGGCAGGTAGTAGGAATGGCATTTCAGTGTGAGGTATTCATGGTCTGGGCAGTGGCGGTTCGCTAGGATGGTAGGCACCTTGAGGATACTTCCAGCCTTCCTGGTGCAACACACTGTATATGAACTGGATGGAAGGAATGATGAGCCTGTGGTGGATTGGGCTGTGTTCACCACTCTCTGCAGGTTCAGGCAGTCAACAGCAGAGCAGTTGCCATACCATTCGAGAGAATCCTTGGGTAAATCTTCTCATGCACCTACTGTAAGAAATTAAACATGCTGATTCACTTTCTTGATCACTAGATCAGTGTAAAGGGACCTGGTAAAGTTGCTCGTGACAGGGATACCAAGAAACCTGAAGCCATTAACCATCTCTGCTAATGATCTGTACCCATTCCATTGATGAGTACAGATTGTGTTCACCCTCGCACTCCTTGAGTCAACAAACACCTTTTTGGTCTTTCCGATGTTGAGGGCCAGATGAAAAAGCATTAGGCAAGATTTCAGTATAAAACAGAATTAGGAAAAATAAATCCATAGTAGTGCACAAAGTGGTCCTTGTATTCCATGCTGATTTAGTATTAAGGTTGTGCAGATCAGTTTAAGAAGCTAGAGTAGATGCTGCTTGTCCTGTCGAGCAAATCCACCATTTTTTCTTTTGCTTCAGATCTGCAGCATCTGCATTGTTTTGCTCCAATGAACCAGTAATATCTACTGACTAATATTTTTGTGTAAGTTTATTTTCTTTCACGTTTGCGATTTTGAGAAACAAACACAGCATTTTCACATGGACAAAGTTCATTAGCTGGACACAGGATAACAATATAATCCATCAAAGCAAAAGTAATTGGCAAACCCGTCAAGATTACTGTCATGCTTAGTAAAGCACAGTTTTCACATTATAGCTCCAGATGAAAACATCCCAGGCACAGACCCAGAGGGGTTACTTTTGAAAAACAGGAATGCCAGGAGAATTCATCCAGTCCGACAGGTTTTGTGGACATGTGATGTTTACTGTTTTACCCTCAGATCAGATGTAAGGAAGATAATTATAGCATTATATTTTAAAGAATGCAAATTAAAAAAAGTGATGGAAGCATGGTAACATGAAATGAAGTTGGTGAATTTAGTCTTCATTCCTGAGGGTTGTAAAGAGCCTAGACTTTGCTGAGGTGTTGTTATTCTAGTTTATTTTCGGGTCACAATGTTGCAGTGGAGGAGGTGCAGACAGACAGGTGGTGATGGGAGTGAAATTGAGAATAAATGTGGCAGGCTACAGGAAATTCAGGTTATCCTTGCCGACAGAGCAAGTGCCCAGCAAAACGTCCACTCGATCTGCGTTTCATTTCTCTAGTGTAAACGACACCAAACTGTGAACACTGAATGCACTGCACCTGATTGAATGAAGTGCAAGTGAATCGCTGTTTCATGTAGAATGATTATTTGAGGCGCATTTTGTTTTTCCTGGGTGACTACCAAAGATGTAACATTTAACCACGGAACTTCCAAATGCCCTCACCGGTGTATGTGAGCACCCGGAGAAAACCCACGCGGGCACAGGGAGAACATACTGTACAAATTCCGTACACACACCACCAGTAGTCACGATTGAACATGGGTCTCTGGTGCTGTAGGGCTGCGTCTACCACTGCTCTACTGTACCTAAAGGGCCTGTCCCACTTGCGCGACCTAATCCGCGAGTTAAAAAGACTGTCTTCGGCCTTCCAGCTCGAGGCACTCGCCTGGAAAGCCTCGAGCTGGATCGACCGTCCGTGTTGAAACCGCGAGCTGGATCGACCGACCGCACACACACACACACACACAAACACATCGCAACGGCGGGGGCCAGGGAAAGCGGGGGAGCGCTGTCTGAAATTCACACCCTCGATGAAGATGAAACGGATGCACAGTAACGGTAAGTCCTTTGGAGAGCGCGGAGGGGGGGGGAAGAGAAGGGGAGAGAGGGTGAGAGAAGGGAGGGAGAAGAAGAGAGAAGGGGGGGGGGAAGAAGGAGTGGAGACACTTTTAAGAAGTTTAATAAAGTTTAGCGGGCATTTTACCAAGGTCTTCCTTGGTCCTGAAAACTCCAATGAGCCAATCAAAATGCCTGGTCAGTGAAGGAGATTGCCTACGGCTGCCCTCGAGTGCCTGTAACTAAATAGCGACCCCACTCCACTGCACTACGAGTTAAAAAGAACCATGCCGACCAAATTCTACTCGCGGAAATTTTTTCAAAATGCTGGAAATTTTTCCACGACCTAGCTGAGGCCACGAGTATTCGGGACTTCCCTCGAGCAAGAAGGAGAGTTCCAGTGACCATATAGGACCTCCTAGGACCACGTGTCGACCATGCTGCGAGTTTGAAGGACGAAGACACTCTTCTAAACTCGCAGATTAGGTCTCCCAAGTGGGACAGCCCCTTAATAGTGTCCATCATGATGCTATTAAAATACCTGCCTCACTGCTATGTACCTTCTATCTCTAGATTCCCTTTCCCCAGACTCTCACTCTGAAGAGTCTCAATCTAAATGTCACCTATTCCTTTCCTACAGACATGTTGCCTGACCCGCTGAGTTATTCCAGCTTTTTATGTCTATCTTCAGTGTAAACCAGCATCTGCAGTTAATTCCTACACAATTGTCCTGTCTTTATAGGTGGAATTGGACTCTCTTCTTGCAAGGCCCTGTTCTATTTTTAGGTGGGACCCCCGAATAGTCAACGGGAATTAGAAGAATTAATGTGCTGGGAGATTGTAAACAGCTGCAGATCAAATAAGGTTGTTGTAGTAGGGGATTTAAACTTTCCTTATATAGACTGGGAAAATCATTGCATGAACGGTTTAGATGGGATGCAGTTCCTCAAAAGTGTTAATGAGAGTTTTCTTAAGCAGTATGTGGAGGCCCCCACACGTGAGAGGGCAATGCTGGATCTAGTATTGGGAAATTGGGAAGGGCAAGTTAATGAAGTGTGTGTGGAGGTGCCCTTTGGGACCAGTGACCACAGTTCGATTAGGTTTAAGATAGTTATGGATCGGAACGGAGAGGGTCCACGTGTTAAAAAGCTCAACTGGAGTAAAGCCAACTTTGAGGGTATGAGAGAAGGTCTCGCTCAAGTTGACTGGAGCAGGTCATTAGATGGGAAAGGACCATCGGCCAAGTGGGATGTTTTTAAAAGTGTACTGAAAAAGCTCTGGATGTGTACGTCCCCGTTAGAGTGAAGGACAAAGCAGGCAAATGGAAAGAAGCTTGGCTGACGAGGGAAATTGAGACGTTAATCAAAAACAAGAAGGTTGCACGGGACAGGTATAGGCAGCTGGGATCAAGTGCATCCCTGGAGGAGTTTCGGGAGCTAAGGAGTAAACTAAAAAAGGAAATCAGAAGGGCAAAAAGGGGCCAGGAGATAGCCCTGCCGGGTAACATTAAGGACAATCCCAAAAGATTTTACAAATACATAAGAGGGAAAAGGGTAACTAGAGAGAGTGGGACCTCTGTGTGGACCCACAGGAGATAGGCAAGGTCCTAAATGAGTATTTCTCCTTGGTATTTACCGAGGAGAAAGCCAGTAGGACGGAGGAAATTGGAGCCGTCACTGGAAGTGTCTTGAGAGCAGTCATGTTCGAAGAAGTACTGAAGGTATTGTTGTGTATGAAGGTCGACAAATCTCCAGGGCTTGATCTGCTATATCCGAGGACATTGTGGGAAACCAGAGAGGAAATTGCGGGAGCCCTGGTTGAAATTTACGAGTCGTCCTTAAATACAGGAGTGGTGCCGGAAGACTGGAGGGTGGCAAATGTTGTACCTCTTTTCAAGAAGGGCTGCAGGGAAAATGCTGGGAACTATAGGCCGGTGAGCTTAACATCTCTAGTTGGTAAGTTAATGGAGCGTATTCTGAGGGATAGGATATACAGACATTTGGATGGGCAAGGGCTGATTAGGGATAATCAGCAGGGTTTTGTACATGGGAGGTCATGTTTCCCAAATCTGATTGATTTTTTTGAAGACATGACAAAAAATGTTGATGAAGGCAAAGCTGTAGATGTTGTGTACATGGACTTAATTCAGTAAGGCGTTCAACAAGGTTCCGCATGGTAGGCTGCTCTGGAAGGTTAGATTGCATGGGATCCAAGGAGAGATAGCTGAATAGATAGCAAATTCGCTCCATGAAAGAAAGCAGAGGGTAATGGTGGAAGGTTGCTTCTCAGACTGGATGCCTATGACTAGTGGTGTGTCTCAGGGTTCGGTGCTGGGCCCGTTACTGTTCGTCATCTACATCAATGATTTTGATGGGAACATACAGGGCAAGATTAGTAAGTTTGCTGATGATACAAAAGTTAGTGGTTTTGCAGATAGTGAAGATGGTTGTGAACGATTGCAGCAGGATCTGGATCGATTGGCCAGTTGGGCGGAGGAATGGTTGATGGAATTTAATACAGAGAAGTGTGAGGTGTTGCATTTTCAAACTAGGGCAGGACCTACACAGTAAATGCTATGCCTCTGGGTAGTGTTGTAGAGCAGAGGGATCTAGGAGTACAAGTGCATAGTTCCTTGAAGGTCGAGTTGCAGGTAGATAAGGTGATCAAAAAGGCTTTTGGCACTTTGGCCTTCATCAATCAGAGTATTGAGTATAGAAGTTGGGAGGTCATGTTGCAGTTGGTGAGACCGCATTTGGTATATTGTGTTCAGTTCTGGGCACCATGTTATAGGAAATATATTGTCAAGCTCTGAAAAGATTCATGAGGATGTTGCCAGGACTAGAGGGTGTGAGCTATAGGGAGAGGTTGAGTAGGCTGGGTCTGTTTTCCATGGAGTGCAGGAGGATAAGGGGTGATCTTATAGAGGTGTATAAGATCATGAGAGGAATAGATCGGGTAGATGCGCTGTCTTTTGTCCAGAGTAGGGGAATTGAGGACCAGAGGACATAGGTTCAAGGTGAAGGGGAAAAGATTTAATAGGAATCTGAGGGATAACGTTTTCATACAAAGGGTGGTGGGTGTATGGAACAAGCTGCCAGAGGAGGTAGTTGAGGCTGGAACTATCCCATCTTTCAAAAAACAGTTGGACAGGTACATGGACAGGACAGGTTTGGAGGGATATGGACTGAGCACAGGCAAGTGGGACTAGTGTAGCTGTGACATTGTTGGCCGGTGTGGGCGAGTTGGGCCAAAGGGCCTGTTTCCACACTTTATCACACTATGACTGACTCTATGGTCTATTCCACTTCTTGCTGCTCACAAGTGGTAGTATCAAGGCTCGACTTAATGTGAAGCTGAAGAACCCACACAAGTCACATCGGTCAGTGAATTGCCGAGCCTGATGAATGAAAGTCCCCATTCTTTATCGGTTTAACAAATTATAATGCTATGGTAGAGAGTTTAAAAGAGCACCCTCATTTAACATATTCTTCCTTAGCAACCAAAAGATTAAAAAAATGTCAAAAGGTAGCAACAGAGAACGCACCCCTGTAATTTTTGTTAAAGCTCAGTTTAAGCATGCATTTAAATATCAGTGCCTGCCATAATGTTTGGGACAAAGACCCATCATTTATTTATTTGCCTCTGTACTCCACAATTTGAGATTTGTAATAGAAAACATCACATGTGGTTCAAGTACACATTGTCAGATTTTATTAAAGGTTATTTTTATACATTTTGCTTTCACCATGTAGAAATTACAGCTGTGTTTATACATAGCATGAAGAAAGAGAATGGCATGTTGGCCTTTATAACAAAAGGAATCGAATATAGGAGCAAAGGAGTCCTGCTGCAGTTGTACAGAGCCCTAGTGAGACCACACCTGGGTATTGTGTGCAGTTTTGGTCCCCTAATTTGAGGAAGGACATTCTTGCTATTGAGGGAGTGCAGCATAGGTTTACAAGGTTAATTCCCGGGATGGCGGGACTGTCATATGCTGAGAGAATGGAGCAGCTGGGCTTGTACACTCTGGAGTTTAGAAGGATGAGAGGGCATCTCATTGAAACATATAAGATTGTTAAGGGTTTGGACACGCTAGAGGCAGGAAACATGTTCCCGATATTATGGGGAGTCCATAACCAGGAGCCACAGTTTAAGAATAAGGGGTAAGCCATTTAGAACGGAGAAGAGGAAACACTTTTTCTCACAGAGAGTGGTGAGTCTGTGGAATTCTCTGCCTCAGAGGGCGGTGGAGGCCAGTTCTCTGGATGCTTTCAAGAGAGAGCTAGATAGGGCTCTTAAAAATAGCGGAGTCAGGGGATATGGGGAGACTTCAGAAATACAGAAGCTACACTGCAAGATGCAAACTGCTGGTTAGCCACAAAAATAGGATGGCCAGGTTACAGTTTGCCAAGAAGTACTTAAAAGAGCAACCACAGTTCTGGAAAAAAGATCTTGTGGACATGAGACAAAGATTAATTTATATCAATTGATGGCAAGAGCAAAGTATGGAGGAGATAAGGAACTGCCCAAGATCCAAAGCATACCACCTCATCTGTGAAACACGGTGGTGGAGGTGTTACATAGATACATAGATACATAGAAATTAGGTGCAGGAGTAGGCCATTCGGCCCTTCGAGCCTGCACCGCCATTCAATACGATCATGGCTGATCATCCAACTCAGTATCCCGTACCTGCCTTCTCTCCATACCCCCTGATCCCTTTAGCCACAAGGGCCACATCTAATTCCCTCTTAAATATAGCCAATGAACTGGCCTCAACTACCCTCTGTGGCAGAGAGTTCCAGAGATTCACCACTCTCTGTGTGAAAAAGTTTTTCCTCATCTCGGTCTTAAAGGATTTTCCCCTTATCCTTAAGCTGTGACCCCTTGTCCTGGACTTCCCCAACATCGGGAACAATCTTCCTGCATCTAGCCTGTCCAACCCCATAAGAATCTTGTACGTTTCTATAAGACGTGTTATGGCCTGGGCATGTATGGCTGATGAAGGTACTGGCTCACTTATTTAATTGATGACACAACTGCTGTTGGTAGTAGCATAATGAATTCTGAAGTGTATAGACACATCCTATCTGCTTAAGTTCAAACAAATGCCTCTAAACTCATTGGCCGGTGGTTCATTCTACAGCAAGACAATGATCCCAAACATACTGCTAAAGCAACAAAGGAGTTTTTGAAAACCAAAAAATTGTCATTTCTTGAACGGCCAAATCAATCACCCGATCTGAAGCCAATTAAGCATGTGTTTTATATGCTGAAGAGAAAACTGAAGGGTACTAGGCCCCAAAACAAGCATAAGCTAAAGATGGCTGCAATATAGGCCTGGCCGAGCATCACCAGAGAAGACACCCAGCAACTGGTGATGTACATCAATCGCAGACTTCAAGCATGCAAAGGATATGCAACAAAATACTAAACATGACTGCTTTCATTTTCATGACATTGCTGTGTCCCAAACATTATGGTGCCCTGAAATGGGGGGACTATGTATAAACACAACTGTAATTTCTACATGGTGAAACCAAAATGTATAAAAATGGCCTTTATTAAAATCTGACAATTTGCACTTTAACCACATCTGATTTTTTCTATTACAAATCTCAAATTGTGGAGTACAGAGGCAAATAAATAAATGATGGGTCTTTGTCCTAAACATTATGGAGGGCAGTGTAATTGTGGATCTTTGGAAATCAATTCCTGCTGGAGTGGAGCTCATCTAGTCCAGCAGGTTTTATGATGGGATGGGTTCCCAGTTTGGGTCAGCTGAGTTTTTCTGTGCTGCAGATTGGGGTGTGTGGAGCCTTTAAGGTTTTAAAGAGTGCTCTTAAAGACAAAAGACTGGAGGAGATTTGTTATGTTAGATCAGATGATAAGGAGCAGGGGTACAGATCATTAGCAAGATATTTTAGGAAGCATGTTGAGAAAGTGACACAAGCATGCTAAGGGGAATTGATGATAGGGATGTTTATCTGAAGTTTGGCAATTCAGTCTTCATTCCAGAGGGATGCAACATGTCTTGAGGTTGCTTAGGTGTTGTTTTCTAGTTTATTGTTGGGCCTCAACGATGCAGTGTAGGAGGTGCAGACAGACAGGTAGGTGGTGATGGGAATGCGATTGAGAATTAAAGTGGCTGGCAACAGGAAACTCAGGTCACCCTTGTCGATTGAGTGCAGGTGCCCCACAAAACGATCGCTTAATCTGCGTTTCATTTCTCCAATGTAAAGAACACCACATTGTGAACACCGAATGCACTGCACCTGATTGAATGAAGTGTAAGTCAATCGCAGCTTCATCTGGAATGGTTATTTCAGGTACATTTTGTTTTTCCTGGGCGACTACCAATAATGTAACATTTAACCCCAGAACCGCCAAATGTGCTCACCAGTGTATGTGAGAGAATCCAAGGTCATTTAAATCTACCCACATATTAAAGACATCATGCTGCTTACATTTGAGATGCCACATCAGTTTTATAACTGATGATCTGATTATAAAGTCATGTGATAGTAGCGGAATTAGGCCGTTCGGCCCATCAAGTCTATTTCGCCATTCAATCATGGCTGATCCATCTGTCGCTCCCAATCCCATTCTCCTGCCTTCTCCCCATAACATCTGACACCCGTACTAATCAAGAATCTATCTATCTCTGACTTTAACATATCCACTGACTTGGCCTCCACAGACTTCTATGGCAAAGAATTCCATAGTTTAATTACCCGCTGACTAAAGAAATTCCTCCTCATCTCCTTCTTATCAGAACGTCCTTTACATCTGAGGCTATGACCTCTAGTCCTAGGCACTCCAACTAGAGGATATATCCTCTCTGCATCCACTCTATCCTAGCCTTTCACTATTCTGTACGTTTCATTAAGTTCCCCCCTCATTCTTCTAAACTCCAGCGAGTACAGGCCCTGTGCCGACAAACGCTCATCACATGTTAACCTATATATTAACACATGTTTATCTACCAGTATATTCCCTGAGAAATATTAATTAATTACAAACAAATTTAAAACACACCACAGAAGTAATAGTCCAATTATAAATCTGTTGTATAAAGTGAAACTGTACTCTTATAGTAACGGCTAACTAAAATGGGATGTCACCTTCAATACAGCACACTCAGAGGTGCAGAGTTGGAAAGGGAATACCACATAAAACTATGAACTGAAGTGAAATTTCAAAGGAAGCTGTTCTTGTTTCTCAATTGTACATGGTGTACTTTTTGAAAGAGTGTGTGCATTTGCACTATAAATAATGTTATAGCATGGAAGATACAGCATGGAAACAGGCCCTTCAGCCCATTGTGTCAACATTGACCATTGATTGCCGTACACAAGATCCCAATGTTATCCCACTTTTGCACGGAAACTCCACATCAAAGATGGCTCTACTAGCTGTGTCACTATCCCATCCTGACAATATCCCACCTAATACAGATTCACAACCAAAATGGCACTCTTAACACTGATCATGCACTCAGGAATTGATCTTAAGTCTTTCTGACATCTGCATTATTTAACATCTAGAGCTGTTTTATTTACAATTTGAAAGCCATTAATAATACACTCAGAGAAGAAGGTTGCTTGGAACACCTGCTTGTAACAGTAAAATTGAGCTGACCCATCTTAATCTTGGTTGATTGGAGAAGATGATGTTGACAATTGTAGACATGGAACCAAAGACTACTTGTGGATCAGAGAAGATTGAAGTGATAATGTGACTCAAATCCAATCCTATTTGTCACATCTTATACCCTCCTCTTATACCATTATCATTTGCTTGCAACAGGACATAGAGAGACCAAACAGCTCCTTACTAGACCTCCCATAATTATAATGATATGGTCATGCCTTTCTAAATTGGGTCACTGAAGTTATTGTCACGGTCTTGTTTGGATGTAGTACATGCTGACTAGCTTGGTTGTCGTGAACATTATTTCTGACATGACTACCAACAGGAGAGGTGGCAATATGGGATTGGTGTCACTCGGTGGAAACAAGTTTCTCTTTATTCATTCCCTGGGGATGGTTGTTGGACATTTCAACAAGGTCAGTATTTATTGATCATACCCTTTTTCCTGAGAGATAACTCTTTGAGAAGCCAAGTGGTGAAAGACAACCTAGACAGGAATGCAGTCTTTAGGTTGCAATTAGATCATCCATGATCTTACTAAGTGCACAGTGAATTGGAGGGTCGTGGTATACACCTGTTCTTAAACCAATATTTAAACGACATTGACAAAAACATTGTCCTTCTGCCTCAGCATGCCACAAGCAACAGTAGGAGGTTCTCCTAAGAGAGTTTTAAAATTGTTTATCAACCAGAATATTTTCCCAAATAAATGAAAACAAATTCACAGTTTACTCACCTTCATTCTCATAATTGCACATCAACAGATAACTATTCAACAGATTAAGAACCTGTTAGGAATTAAGTTCATCCCCATTAAAGAAACCTTCTTGTGAAAATTGATGAAAACCAAATAAATAAAATAATTCATGTGCGTGTATGAGCTTATGTAAACATAAATAATACCATTGAAAGAGAGGTAGCTGCATCAATTGTCAGAGTTAAGACTTTTTTCTATTAAAAATTCTGCTTGGAACTAAGCTCAGGGCATCTTGAAAGGGGCTGCAGATTGGATTGATCATCCTTAAAGATGGCCACAACCTCTTTCAAGTGATTGCTCGGATCAGATTCAGGCTTTACGAGATAGTTTGCATTACTTAAAGTTGTGTAAGGCTTTGAGGGGACAGAGTTTGTGCCATTGTGTAATTTTATGGAGCAAATGTCAGTTGGTCAAATTCAGATTAGTTTATTGTTTTATATACCAGGTTGCAATGAAGTTCCTTGTTCACATGAAGCTCACAAAGTAAACAGTATTTGGCAATGATTAGTACATCAATATATACAAGAAATGTAAAACAGCAGAATAGTGCAAAGATTGCGGTACAACATTTGGGGGAGCAAAATAAATTCTGGAAATGCAATAATGAAATGACCATGTTGAGAATAAATATACATCACAGCCCCTCAGGAAAAGGGTGTGAAAGAGGTAATTGCTTTAGGAGTCTAATAGCAATGGGGATGAGGCTGTTCTTCACTGGTTGGCTCTCCACTCTGCTCTAAACTACTCTTCAATAAGAACACTTACTGTTATCCATCAACTACAACTCAGTGATCAACACCATAATTTCCTCCAAGCATGGTACTAGGCTCAGGGAACCAGGTCTCTGCGCATCGCTTTGCAAGTGGATCCTCGAATTCCTCACAACACAATGTGTACAAATTGGCAACAACACTTCCTCCTCAATAACAATTGGCGCTCAGTCCACTGTTCCACTCACTCTTTACCCATGCTGTGCGGCTGGACACAGTTCCAACTTCATCTTTAAATTCGTAAAGACACTGCCATTGTTGGACGAATCATAGGTAACAATGTCAGAATGCAGGAGGGTGCCAGAACAACTTAGTTCTCATAGTCAGTAAGACTATGTAGCCGATTGTTATCTTTAGAACAGAAAGGCCTAGGATTCACAAAGCTTTCTTCATCGAGGGGTTGGTGGTGGAGAGAGTGCACAATGTCATGTTCCTGGGCATGCATATCTCTGAAGATCTGTCCTGGACTCAGCTCGTTGATGCAGTCATAAAGAGAGCCCATCAATGCCTCTACTTCTATAGAAGATTGAGGATATTCAGTATGTTAAAGAATACTCTCCTGATTTCCAACGGGTGTATGGTAGAGGGCATATTGACTAGTTGCATCATAGCCTGGTTCAGCATCTCCAAAACCCAGGAATGAAGAAAATTACAAGAAGTGGTGGACACTGCTCAGTCCATCATGGTTACTGACTTCCCCACCATTGAAGGGATCTAGAGGAGGAGCTGGCTCAATATAGCAGCCAGCATCAACAAGTTCCCACACCATTGTGGCCATTTCACTTCTGCCATCAGGAAGAAGGCATTGGAGTCTGAAAACCGTGATCTTCATGTTCACGAACTGTTTCTTCCCAATAACCATTAGACTCCTGAATACTACAAACAACAACAAAACTATGAACCTCAAACTCCCTTCATTGCACTATGGACTATGGACATTTGCTTTGTACCAATACTGATTTTTTTTTTTAAATTGTTGAACTTTTATTTTTCTTCTGCATGTTATCTACGAGTACTGTGTTTATAGACCTATCATGCAGCTGCAAGTAAGAATTTCATTGTTCTGTTTTTGGTACATATGACGATTAAACTCTTGTCTCTTGGTTGGGAAGAGATCAATGTGGTAGACACAAAATGCTCTAGTAACCTAGCAAGCCTGGCAGCATCTCTGGAGAGAAGGAATGGGTGACGCTTCAGGTAGAGACCCTTCTTCAGACCAATGTGGTGTGTGATGTCACAGGCCAGGTGCCATGTACTCCTGGCTCACAGAGAGATGCAGCATGAAAACAGACCCTCAGCCAATCAAGTCAACAGTGTGAATCAAGCACCTATCTACACTAACCCTATTTTTCTTCTAATCACCCCACATTCTGATCTATTTCACCACTCACCTACCCACTAGAGGCACGTAAATCACGAACTTGCATTTCTTGGATTTACGTGGCTGCACAGTGCTAACCCAAGGCTTGAAGGGGATGGAGGAGTACTTCACCTTCTGGCGATTTCACCCTAACCCATCTAAGACAACTACCACTGCCTTTCACCTCAGTAATCGGCTCGCCAATGCAAAGCTCCGAGTGTCCTTTTGTGGTAAGCCGGTGAAGAATGAATAATTGCCCAAGTACCTCAGAGTCACCCTGGATCACACCCTCAACTATCGTGAACACCTAAAGAGGGTAGCTGATAAACTGAAAGCAAGGGACAACATCATCAGGAAACTTGCAGGCAACAGCTGGAGATCGAATGCACACACCCTCTATAAGCTTAGCCCTAGTCTACTCAACAGTCGAGTTTTGCTCAACAGCGTGGGCTAATAGCTGCCACACCAAAGGAGTTGACACTGTCCTTAACTCTGCAATGGGTCATCACAGAGACGCTTAAGTCAACACCTTTGCAGTGGCTCCATCCTCTCTTATATTGCCCCTCCCAGCATACGCGGAAGGGAGAGGATGTTGAAAGATTGGTGCACCATCGAGGCTAACCTTGACCTTCCCATCCATGCTGACTTCAACAATCTGCCCAACTAGGGCTAAGAAACAGGTGAATTGATCATGGGGAGCAAGAACATGGCAGACCAATTGAATAACTACTTTGGTTCTGTCTTCACAGAGGAAGACATAAATAATCTGCTGGAAATAGCAGGCGAACGGGGGTTAAATGAGATGGAGGAACTGAGTGAAATCCAGGTTAGCCGGGAAGTGGTGTTAGGTAAATTGAATGGATTAAAGGCCGATAAATCCCCAGGGCCAGATAGGCTGCATCCAAGAGTACTTAAGGAAGTAGCCCCTGAAATAGTGGATGGATTAGTGATAATTTTTCAAAACTCTTTAGATTCTGGAGTAGTTCCTGAGGATTGGAGGGTAGCTAATGTAACACCACTTTTTAAAAAGGGAGGGAGAGAGAAAACAGGGAATTACAGTCCAGTTAGTCTAATATAGGTAGTGGGGATACTGCTAGAGTCAGTTATTAAAGATGGGATAGCAGCACATTTGGAAAGTGGTGAAATCATTGGACAAAGTCAGCATGGATTTATGAAAGGTAAATCATGTCTGACGAATCTTATAGAATTTTTCGAGGATGTAACTAGTAGAGTGGATAAGGGAGAACCAGTGGATGTGTTAGATCTGGACTTTCGGAAGGCTTTTGACAAGGTCCCACATAAGAGATTAGTATACAAACTTAAGGCACACGGTATTGGGGGTTCAGTATTGATGTGGATAGAGAACTGGCTGGCAGACAGGAGCAAAGAGTAGGAGTAAACAGTTCCTTTTCAGAATGGCAGGCAGAGACTATTGGGGTGCCGCAAGGCTCAGTGCTAGGACCCCAGCTATTTACAATATATATTAATGATTTGGACGAGGGAATTGAATGCAACATCTCCAAGTTTGCGGATGACACGAAGCTGGGGGGCAGTGTTAGCTGTGAGGAGGATGCTAGGAGGCTGCAAGGTGACTTGGATAGGCTGGGTGAGTGGGCAAATGCATGGCAGATGCAGTATAATGTGGATAAATGTGAGGTTATCCACTTTGGTGGCAAAAACAGGAAGGCAGACTATTATCTAAATGGTGGCCGATTAGGAAATGGGGAGATGCAGCGAGACCTGGGTGTCATGGTACACCAGTCATTGAAAGTAGGCATGCAGGTGCAGCAGGCAGTGAAGAAAGCGAATGGTATGTTAGCATTCATAGCAAAAGGTTTTGAGTATAGGAGCAGGGAGGTTCTACTGCAGTTGTACAGGGTATTGGTGAGACCACACCTGGAGTATTGCGTACAGTTTTAGTCTCCTAATCTGAGGAAAGACATTCTTGCCATAGAGGGAGTCCAGAGAAGGTTCACCAGACTGATTCCCGGGATGTCAGGACTTTCATATGAAGAAAGACTGGATAGACTTGGCGTGTACTCGCTAGAATTTAGAAGATTGAGGGGGGATCTTATAGAAACTTACAAAATTCTTAAGGGGTTGGACAGGCTAGATGCAGGAAGATTGTTTCCGATGTTGGGGAAGTCCAGAACAAGGGGTCACAGTTTAAGGATAAGGGGGAAATCTTTTAGGACCGAGATGAGAAAAACATTTTTCACACAGAGAGTGGTGAATCTCTGGAATTCTCTGCCACAGAAGGTAGTTGAGGCCAGTTCATTGGCTATATTTAAGAGGGAGTTAGATGTGGCCCTTGTGGCTAAAGGTATCAGGGGGTATGGAGAGAAGGCAGGTACAGGATACTGAGTTGGATGATCTGCCATGATCATATTGAATGGCGGTGCAGGCTCGAAGGGCCGAATGGCGTACTCCTGCACCTATTTTCTATGTTTCTATGTTTCTAACATGCACCTGAAGTCTCGCAAACCCTTCTCGTCTTCTGTTAAATCCCTGGAAGACTTTGACTCCAAGACTGAGTTGCGCAGATGCATGAAAGATGCCAATACCAACAACGGAGAGGTCATCACAGACCCCACAGTGAAACCATCGGGTTTTGACTTCCATCACAAGCAATGGCTAACCCTGAACAGAATCCGCACCCTCCATGCAAGAACAGCCCATCACCTGCATAAGTGGGGGATGACAGACAGCCCTGCTTGCGACTGCGGACATCCAGACCAGACCATCCCACACATTGTGAATGACTGCACACTGAGGCTTTACCCTGGGGGTATCAAAGCCATCCACCGAGTAACTGATGCTGTCCTAGCCTGGATGTCTACCCTTGATCTACAACTTTAGGCTGTGCACGCCCACGCAAGAAGAATAAGTAGGAGATTTCTTGGAATGTGGGAGGAATCTGGTGGAAGTGAGGTTCTCTTGATACATTCCTGGGGATGGATGTTGAGCATTTTGACAAGGTCAATCATTTTTTACCGTTCCCTTTTCCCTGCAGTGGTGAATTTCCAGAGTGCTGCATTGTGGCAGAAGTTGGAACCTACTGTATGCGGCTAGCTACCACAGAGAGAATGGCAAAAAGCCCAGAAAAGCAAGGTATGTGTTTAGTTGAGGACTGTTTACAATAGAGTCCATCATAGTGCTATTAAAATACCTGCCTAACACTTGTCCTGGCCTTTATGGGTGGAATTGAACTCTCTGCGTACGAGGCCCTGTTGTCTTTGTAGATGTGACGTGGCCTATTCCACGTCTTGCTGCACAGGAGTGGTAGCAAGTCTCGACTCGACTCAAGGTGAAAAAGCCAGGTCAGATGTCAGTGAATTGCTGTCTGCTGCACCCTGCCTATTCATCTTCTGTTTTACAAATTAGAATGCTTGCATAACAAAGCAACCACATTTAAATTATTCTCCCTTAGCAACCAACAGATAAAGAAATGTCAGAAGGCAGCTACTGAGATCACACATTTGCCGTCAAAGCTCAGATCAATAATGCATTGAACATGATGCGTCTTTGGAACTTCCTTCCTGCGAGGGCAGTGGTAGCTGTCTTTCAAAGCTATTGAGGCAGAAAAATATATGATTGAGAAGCCAAGTTCTGAGTGATTACTTGGACAGGAATGAAGTTTACAATTAGATCAGTTGGGAACTTGTTAAGTGGTACAGTGAATTTGAAGATCGAGTGGTGTACTTCTGTTCTTAATTTGTTTGTTCTGAAATCAATATTAAAATGACATTGACCAGTTTAATTTAGTTTAGAGATACAGCGTGGAAACTTCGGCCCACAAAGTCCACGCCAACCAACGTTTGGTGGCCCATCGTAGACGGCGATAGCATGGTTGCGCAGTCTCATGTCTTGTGGGATCGAGTGTGGCTCACGAGCCACACATAGACTTATGTTTTTGTGTCAATTTATGTTATTTCACATTTGCGATTTTGAGAAACAAACACAGCATTTTTCCATGGACAAAGTTCTTTAGGTGGACACAGAATAACAATATCATTACACTGAGACAGTAAACAAGAAGTACATGGAGACAGTATACCCATTTGTTTTGATGAATGATAATTCATCAAAACAAATGGGTATACTGTCTCCATGTACTTCTTGTTTACTGTCTCAGTGTAATATATTATACACATGTATTTAACTATGATTGTTCTTGTGTATAATACTATTTTTACTGAACTTTACGCAAAGAAGAAATTTCATTGTACCTCGGTACATGTGACAATAAAGTTCTTTGAAACATTAATTACTGTCCTACATAGTAAAGCACAATTTTCACATTTTGCAAGTGGATGAAACGTTCCTGGTCACAGACTCAGAGAGGGTGTTTTTGCAAAACAGGAATGCCAGAACTCATCCAGTCCAGCAGGTTTGGTGGGGAGATTTGAGTCAACAATTTGGGTCAGTTGACCTTTTCTAAGCTGCAGGTTGGGAGAATGCAGAGTCTTTACAGTTTTAAAGTAGAGCAAAAAATGATCTGTAATACCAGACGATATTCCGATGATCAGATGATAAGGAGCATGGGTACAGATCATAAGAAAGATATTATAAGAAAGCAAGTTGAAAAAGAGACACAAGCATAGTAATGGAAATGGATGTTTACCTGAAGTTGGGGAATTCAGTCTTCATTCCAGAGGGTTACAAAGTGCCTGAGGTTACCTTGATGTTGTTATTTTAGTTTATTGTTGGGCCTCAATGGAGTGGAGGATGTGCAGACAGACAGGTGGTGCTGGGAGTGGGATTGGGAAATAAAGCACCAGGCAACAGGAAACTCAGGTCACTCTTGCCCACTGAGCACAGGAGCCCAGCAAAGACATCACTCAATCTACGGTAGACATAAATGCTGGAGAAACTCAGCGGGTGAGGCAGCATCTATGGAGCGAAGGAAATAGGCAAAGTTTCGGGACAAAATCCTTCTTCAGACTGATGTGAGTGTAGGGGGAGCGGGAAGAAGAAATGAAGAGGTGGAGCCAGTGGGCTGAGGGAGAGCTGAGAAGGGGAGGAGAAAGTAAGGACTACCTAAAATTAGAGAAGTCAATGTTCATATCGCTGGGGTGCAAGCTGCCCAAGCGAAATATGAGGTGCTGCTCCTCCAATTTACGGTGGTCCTCACTCTGGCCATGGAGGAGGCCCAGGACAGAAAGGTCAGTTTCGAATGGGAGGGGGAGTTGAAGTGCTGAGCCACCGAGAGATCAGGTTGGTTATTGTGAACCGAGTGGAGGTGTTCGGCGAAGCGATCGCCAAGCCTACGCTTGGTCTCACCGATGTAGAGCAGCTGACATCTAGAGCAGAGGATGCAATAGATGCGGTTGGAGGAGGTGCAGGTGAACCTCTGTCGCACCTGGAAAGACTGCTTGGGTCCTTGGATGGGGTCAAGGGGGGAGGTAAAGCGACAAGTGTAGCATTTCCTGCAGTTGCAAAGGAAAGTACCCGGAGAGGGGGTGGTTCGGGTGGGAAGGGACAAATTCACTAGGGAGTTACGGAGGGAACTGCCTCTGCGGAAAGCAGACAGGGGAGGAGGTGGGAAGATGTGGCAAGTGGTGGGGTCACGTTGGAGGTGGCGAAAATGACGGAGGATTATTTGTTGTACGTGACGGTTGGTAGGGTGGAAGGTGAGGACAAGGGGCACTCTGCCCTTGTTTTGAAGGGTTTTCTCCGGGTGCTCCAATTTCCTCCCACACTCCAAAGACGTGGTTAATTGGCTTGGTATAATTCTAAATTGTCCCCAGTGTGTTTGGGATAGTGGTAGTGTGCAGGGGTCGCTGGTCAGCATGGACTTGGGGGGCCGAAGGGCCTGATTCCACGTTGTATCTCTAAACTAAACTAAATAAGCTCTGTAGGAAAGAACTGCTGATACTGTTTTTTTTTAACATAGACACAAAATGCTGGAGTAACTCAGCAGGACAGGCAGCACCTCTGGAGAAAAGGAATGGGTGACATTTCGGGTCAAGACCCTTTTTCAGTTCCTACCCAACAGCCATCGACCTCTTGAACACTACAAACACTAAATAAACAAAGAACTACGAACCGTCTTGGTTGCACTAAGGACTTTGGGGCTTTTTAGACTTTAGAGATACACGCGGAAACAGGCCCTTCGGCCCACCTAATCCACTCCGACCAGCGATCACCCCGTGCACTAGCACTATCCTACACACTGGGGACAATTTTACAACTTACAGAAGACAATTAACCTACAAGTTTTTTGGAGTGTGGGAGGAAACCGGAAACTCCACGCGGTCCCAGGGACAACGTACAAACTCCACACAGACAGCACCCATAGTCAGGATCGAACCCGGGTCTTTGGCGCTGTGAGGCAGCAACTCTACCGCTGCGCCACTGTGCTGCTCCAAATAATGTTTTTTAACGTATTACTGTTTTTTTGTTTATTGTGTTATCTATGAATAGATAATAGTTATATGAATAGATATTGTGTTATCTATGAATACTGTGCTTGCAGACTTGTTATGCTGCAGCAAGTAATGATTTAATAGAAGCGTTTTTTGATGCATATACAATTAAGCACTCTTCATGCCTCTCACAGCAGGTGACAGAGAATCTAAACCCAAGAGAACACTACAACCCGAGTCGTTCAGGGAAGCACAACAAAGTTATATTTCAATATAATTGCGTGGCCGAGGGGGGGCGATAAGTTGTGCAAGACAACTTTAGTTTGATGTCAAAGATGGACACAAAGTGCTGGAGTAACTCAGCAGGTCAGGTAGCATCGCTGGAGATAAAGGATAGGCATCGTTTCTGGTCGGGACCCTTCTTCAGACCCGACCCGAAACGTCACCCATCCTTTTTCTCCAGAGATGCTGCCTGACCCGCTGAGTTACTCTGCGTCTATCTTCGATATGTAAACTGACATCTGCGGTTTCTTTCTACACACTGAGTTTAATATAATTTGATCTCATCCTCGGGTCACAGAAGCTCTGGGATAACTTTTGAGGTTAGAATTGTATCAGCGTTTGGAGAGGATGGTATTCTGCAGAAGATAGACACAAAGTGCTGGAGTAACTCGGCGGGTCAGAGAGAAGGAATAGGTGACATTTCTGGAGAGAAGGAATAGGTGACATTTCGGGTGGAGACCCTTCTTCAGACAGCACCACTTACACTTGAAAATAAAGAGCTAAGTGAGGAGGTGGAGTGGCAATGAATAGTAAGATTAAATGAGAACTTACCAGTTTGAAGTTTGATCTTTATTTTATGAGTAACGTTGAGGGATTACGTGAAGACCCCGTCCAGCCGCACACGCGTCAATCTTCAAAGCAGCGGAGTGACAATCACAGACGATAATTACTGAAGTATGATAGTAAGATGCATAAAGACTTAGAACTACCAGCTTTATCCTTTTATGAGGGTGGGAGCGGAGGGCACGTAATCCCTTAACGTTACTCCTCATAAAGTAAAGATCAAACTTCAAACTGGTAAGTTCTCGTTTAATCTTACTATTTTACTTCGGAGTCACGTGAGTGACTACGTGAAGATTTCAAAGCTCTGTGATTTCACACCGTGGATTAAAATCCAGGTGCTCACTGCACTGATTGACTCTATTGAGTAAGCACAATCAACAATGCATAACCACAACATTAAACGTAATCAGTTAATGGCTTTATTTATTTTAACAAATTAACCCATTTATCATAATGGGGGATTTAATACTGAACCCAGCACGGCATCACCAACCACCCCGGGATCTTTAATCTCCTTATGGTAAGACTTGTGAAACATCTGTTCACTTGCCCATCCTGCGGCCGTTAGGATAAGGTCTATTGGAACGTCTGAATCCCTGGCCGCCGATGTTGATGCCGCCCTGGAGGAATGAGATTTTAATTTTTCAGTATCAATACCTGAATAAATCAACACCTGTTTCAACCGTCTTGAAATTGTCTGTGTTGACACTTTCTTATGAGGACTTTTATGACTAATAAAAAATGCTAATTCTGTGCCTCTTAAGATTCTGTTTGTTTCCATGTAACATCTTACATATGTTACTGCACATAGCCATGGATCCGTAGGATATGCTGAAAACTCCAACTTACATCCCGTGAACCCAGCTCTACTTTGCTTCAGTAAATCATAGACATAGAATGTAACGGCATCTGCCCCTACTTTCATTCTGTCAATTTAATTTCTGTAATGTTTGAACTCTCTGAGCTGAAACTAATGCCGTCAGCATAACCAATTTCATGGTGATTTCGGCTAATGACAGAGTTTCAATAGGATTCCAATCCCTCAGCAGCATCAGTACATCTTTTACATTCCAGATTTCTGTATACCTAGGTCTAGGAGGATTGGATTTGAAAATTCCTTCATAAACCTACAGACCCAAGGGTGTGATCCTATTGGATTTTGTTCTGATTCACTGCTTAATATGCAGAGAGTGCACTTCATGCAGTATTGTTTGCACTATAACTTAATTTTTAATTCATAGTAAAGAGTTGAAAGAAACTCTAATACATCTGAAATTTCTGCTGTGTTATATGCAATATTCTTTCCTGAACAAACACCTCCTATTTCTTTATATAAGAAATGTACTGCTTCTGGGTACTATTCCTCCTGGCTGCTGCTATAACATCCACCGTACGGTCTGATAATCCTCTTCCAAGATATGGCCTTTTCAGAATCTGCAAATCAACAAACCAATACGATCATGTAAAGGATGTGGTTCATTAGTTACAGGGTTTACAAGCAGTTTCACCTGCTTTGGAATAACCATAAGGGGTTCTTTGATTATGTTTAACACCAGTGGATACCATAGCTGTGTAGGCCAATCTGGTATCACCAAAATCTCCGAGGCTGAGTCCTGTTTAATTTTCTGTATGCATCTATTGATTTAAACAAAATGGAGGAAATGCATACAGAAACATATCACCCCAATGTAGCGAGAACGCATCTACCGCTACTGCACCACGATCAGGTTCCCATGACACATACTTAGGCAATTGGTGGTTTAGTCTTGATGCAAACAAATCAATCTTTGACATTCCAAATCGTGTTACAATTTGCTTAAATATTTCCTGATGTAACATCCATTCTGTATTATCATTACATTTACGTTATCTTTTGTCTGCAATTGAGTTAAATTTTCCTGGTAAATATATTGCTGACAGCCAGATTTTCCTGACAATACACCAGGTCCAAATTTCATTTGCCAATCTATCACATGACTCTGATTTGATACCACCCATGTGATTTATGTATGCTACAGCTGTAGTATTGTCAACCTGTACCTGAACATACACATTTCCCATATTAGTGCAATAAGCTTTAAGGCCATGAAATGCTCCTAACAGCTCTATGTAATTTATTCCTTAATTTTCAAGCAAAGGTACTTCATCGACATTCCACCTACCTCCACTGCTGGAAATCATGTTAGTTGCGCCCATCCAAGAGCACTTACATCAGTCTGTAGAATGACGGAAGGTGTTTCTACCAGAACTTTTCTGGAAGCATTAGAGACATTGTTAATCCACCATTCTATTTCTGTAATGGATCCAATTGTTAATTTCATGGGCCTGTCAAAATGCCCTGTATTCATTTTTAATGCTTGTACCTTAGCCCTCTGTAAACATTGATAATGCAATGGTCCAAACCTGACAGCTGGAAACCCAGCAATTAATTAGCCCAGCAAGCTTGCCACTTCTCTAATTGAAGGATTGTCCTCGTTTATGAGTTTAGTGCAATCTTCAATTAACTGCAGCCTTCTCTTTTGGCAAGGTGATTACCATGTGTTCAGTTAATTGTGAACCCTAGCTAATCAATTATTCTTGCTTGGTAACAATTTTGATTTTTGTAGGTGAATAATGAAACCCATTTTTTCAAAATGTATTTGACTCTAGATACTGACAATTTTGCAGTAGCCAGAGTGTCCCGCACAATCAGAATATCATCTAAATAAACCATTAATACATGGCCCTCAGCTCTTAGCGGAGCTAAAAATTGGTTTGAGTAATTTAGTGAATAATCTTGGTGCTGAAGTCAGGCCATTGGGCAATGCTTTAAATTGCCATAACTGACATCCATCTAAATTTCAAATATCTTTGATCATTACCATGCATTGCCACAGAATAATATGCATTTCGCAGATCTGTGCTTGCCATGTAGCAATTCTTTGTGACCAGCTGAATGGCATTTAGTACATAAAGGTTAAGATTTGTCGGATCCGAAAGGATTCTACATCCACCATCCTTTTTTGTTCTAGGAAAATATTTGACACAAACTGATGGTGTTGTTCTACTGACTTTTCTATTACCCCTTTTCCGCATAAAATTTTCAATTCTCCCTTGATCAACATTCTCTTCCTTTGAGAAAATCCGTGACCAGTTTGAATTATGCTGAATTGGAGGATCCAAACGTGGAGAGAAATCAATTTTGAATCCTACAATGCTACATAGAATAAATGAATCATTTGTTATTGATTGCCATTCTTTTAGGAAGAATCGTAACCTTCCCCTTATTTGTGAGTGTGAAACATTTGTTGTGTTTCTTACCAGACCAAGCCCCCCTACCTCGGGGTTTGCCACCGGCAATTGTTGTCCCCTTCTAGTAGGCACATTGTAACCTCCACGTATCCTCGGTGCAGCACGTCAACGTGTATACGAGAATGATAGGCTTGTTCCTTCTCCTGCACCAGCATTTCGCCTGTAGGGATACTGCCTTCGCTCAGCATCTGCTCAGCATAGGTGATCCTTTAGCTTCTTTGCTAGATTTTCTCCAAAAAGCAGATTTAGGCATTTGTATATTGGATGGTTTGCAGAGCTTTACTTTAGGATGAATATTTGGTCTTATTGCATTTTTACGAATACAATTTATTTCAAAGTGCGCACTATACATGAGTGCTGAGGCATTTTGTTGTGAATCCGATATAAAATCTTCATCCAAACCACTGGCAATGCCGTAATGCCTGACCCCAGCAATTTCAGCACTCGTTGTAATTTCAATTCTTGTGAGCGTAAACCACTGCTCAAATAACCCATATCCAGTTATTCACTGCTGGAACTGCTAGCAATTCACAATTCCCCGGGGTCTCATACTTTTTGATAGTCTCATCCGTAGTTAATTCCTGGGGCTGATGGGAGAGTAGATAATTTATAGTCATAGCTATTTCCTCTCTCAAAGGGAACAGCAAACTATTTGTATTACTATTGGGCAATACATATTAAGAATATAATTTACTGGTTGGATAGTTCAACTCAACAGACAGAATGGATAAAAATGGAGAAAGAGGATTGTTATCCTTGTAATATAGGAACAATCCTCTTCTCCCCGAAAAAAATGAACAATACAATATATAAGAAAAACCCAATTATACAAGATACAATAAGAATATGGAAACAAATAAAATTATCCTTAAAATTAAGAAACCTATCATTGTTAACACCGATAGCGAATAATCCTTTATTTAAACCATCTATGATGGATAAAATATATAATCAATGGGAAAGTTTAGGAATTAAAAGGATCGGGGATATGTATGAAATGGGAGATTTATTATCATTTCAACAATTACAATTAAAATTTAAACTGAAAAACACTCATTATTTTAAATATTTTCAGATTTGTAATTTTTTGAAGACATACATACAGGGATATCAAAAAATAACTCCTGATTTACTAGAAGAAGTAATGAATATAAAAGCTGATACTCAAAAATTAATATCATATTTATATAATAGTATCTTAAATATAGATTTACCTGTGACCGAGGTAATTAGAGAAGAGTGGGAACGGGAATTATTGATACATGGCTACATGGGAAAAGTATTTGACATACATTCACAAGTGTTTGATTAACGCAAGACATAATCTAATCCAATTTAAAATTTTACATATATTATATTACTCAAAAACAAGATTAAATAAATTTTATCCAAATATATCGCCCATTTGCGATAAATGTTTAACCCAAGACGCAACTATAACACACTCTTTTGTTTCTTGTATAAAACTTCATGGATTTTGGAGTGATATTTTCAAAATATTTACAAAACTATTTAAGACAAAAATGGAACACAATAATGAATTGATTATATTTGGGGTAATGGAAGACGGGAACAAATTGAGCTCATCTCAAAAGTTAATTTTTAATTATGGTTTAATAATAGCAAAAATATTAATATTGACATTTTGGAAAAATACACCAATACCAACGCTCAAAATGTGGATTGCAAGTATGTTGGATACCGCACATCCTGAGGAAATGCGATTCCTCCTAATAGATAAATTTGACCAATTCATAACGAGTTGGTCTCCATTTGTCGTCTTTTTGGAAACATATGGTGCAAAACAGGTGTAAAAGCTAATCCGTGACTGCGGATGGTCAAGATTATAAATGATCTCCTTCTATTTTCTTTTCTTCTTTTCTCTTCTTTTATTCTCTTTCTTCTATTTTCTATGTCTCAACTTTCTTTTTTCATTCTTTATTTTTCTTTTTCACACACTATATATCTCACATTTTTCTATTTTTCATTATCTAACTTTTTTCTTTTTCTTCTTTATTTCAAAATTTTTTTTAAATAAGAAGCTGTACATAAAAGGTATTATGAAAATATGATTGTATACAATTGTACTTACTTCTAATAAAATTAAAATATTTTTAAAAAAAGGGGAACAGCAAACTTTTGTGCCAGCCTTGGAACATTTTAGCTCTGATAATGGGCTCTGGTCCTCATATAAATCATGATCTGAATCTAGATATTCATCTTTATGTTGGGTAATTTCTGGCTCCCCTGTTTCAGGTAAGTCTCTGCCAGATTCCCTCTGCGCGGGCTCTCTTGTAGGCCCATGGATAGGCAGCCCTGTCCCAGGTGCTGCTGGCGCTGGCTCAACTCTAGGCCAACGCTTCATAATTTTTTCTTTTGAAATTATTGGTGCTGGCACATATGTACGTTTGTACTGTCTTTGCTCAGACATTTCTGGTGCTGGCTCTCCAGTAGGCCAGCACATAGATTGCCTTTTTGCAGGCATTTCTGGCACTGGCTCTCCTGTAGGCCAACCACTGTAATAGCTTTGCACAGGCATTTCTGATGGCTCTCCTGTAGGCCACCCTTGTGCCTGTCCCATCCAAGGCACACCCTGTGCTATATCCTCCATTGGCCAACACCGACGTAAATCCTCCCGTGGGGGTTCTTTGTAAATCATTTTTCCCCTCAGGAGCTCAAAGCTAGCAGCCATAACATTTTCTACTTCAGGAGGGTATACCTCCGGGTCTGACTCATCCGAGTCTACAGGTCGGGCCGACTTTTGTCCAGACCTGCGCCCCGCCGCCGGCGGTTTAACGGCACATTCGACCGCAACGGGAGTTAATGGCTTCGCTGCCACTGACTCTTCTGCCTGACGCCCGCTACCTTTAGAATCTGGGGTTTAACCTGCGGTGCGTCCCTGGCCTTCCCCTACGCCCTTTTTCCATTGTAACTTGTGTGGACCACTACCAACACGTCTGAGAAAAGCGCCCTGTAAGTGAAAATGAAACCACTTACCTTCCGACTTTTACTTTAACTTTGCTTTTTACTCACCGCCTGGAGGAGCTCCTGCTCCTCCACACACGGTCATGAACGCTATGCGTCTGATCGATATGACGCGTGTGCGGCTGGATGGGGTCTTCTTCACGTAGTCACTCACGTGACTCCGAAGTAAAATTCTGAGGCTATGACCTCTAGTCCTAGACTCTCCCACTCATGGAAACATCCTCTCCACATCCACTCGATCCAAGCCTTTCACTACTCTATATGTTTCAATGAGGTTGCCCCTTATTCTTCTAATCTCAAATCAAAGTGGTTAACAGTGAGCTGATGAGTTATCGGGATCATGTACAAGTTAGGATGATGATAATAGATTAACTTAGAGGGTAGAAGACAGAGTTTATTCCAAAACATTGCTGGAGTAACTCAGTGGGACAGGCAGCATCTCTGGAGAAAATGAATAGGTGACATTTCAGGTCGAGACTTTTCTTCAGACCCGAAACGTCACTTCCCCCTGTTCTCCAGAGAAGCTGCATGACCCGCTGATTTACTCCAGCACCTTGTGTCTATTTTTGTAAACCAGCATCTGCAGTTCCTTGTGTTTCCATTTATCCAGAAACATTTTGGAATACCAGGTCTAAGTGTTACAAAGAGGTAGCAGATGAGATGAGTTGAGATGGAGTGAGGCAAGTGATGGAGAGGCAAATGTCGGCAATGATGACAGGGATATACGGTTCAAAGCCCAAGTTCAGTTTAACCAGCACCTTCAGTTCCTCCCGACAAATTCAGTTTAACCAGGGTAACAACATCCCCAACAGTCAGGTTAACTGTCAAATGGTTACCAGAGAGAAGGATGGAATTGGTGGCAATTTAAAAGAAACTGCGGCAGCGAACTAAAGTCATAACTTTGGTCTTCCCAGCACCCAGGTGAAGAAAACGTAGATTTATTTAGTTTACTTTAGAGATACAACACACAAACAGGCCATTTTGCCCACCAAGTCCGTGTGGACCAGCAATCACCACATACACGAACACTATCCTGCACACTAGAGACAATTTACTGCAGCCAAGGTAACCTACAAACATGTACGTCTTTGGAGTGTGGGAGGAAACTGGGGCAGCTGGAGAAAACCCACATGGTCACGGGGAGAAGGTACAAACTGTACGGACAGCACCTGTGGCCAGGATCAAACCTGGGTCTCTGGAGCTGTAAGGCAGCAACTATACTGCTGTGCCACTCTGCTGCCCAGCTTTACTGCTAGTACATGGGAGACAGATGATGCTGCAGTATAGCAGGATGCAACTCGGGTTAAGTGAACAAGAACCAAAATATGTTTGTAATGAAATAAAACTGAACATTAATGCAGTACCTCCAATGCATGCACCACTGCCACATCTTCAGAAACATTATCCAACCCACATTCAAATGCTGTTACGAACATCCGGCCTTCTAATTGCCCTCTTGTGGGAAGCACCATGGTGTGAGTGCAAAACTTCACATCATCTTCCTCTTGGGGATCCTTCATCACAAAGTTCTGTACCCCAGACAAAGGTTTCTGTGCTTGGAAACGATGCTGAAGGAAGATGCAAGCACTTGAGCAAAAAGCTTCATGAAATATGAAAACTATCGGATTGCTAAATTAAATGATATGTTTACACACGCATTATCTACTGAAAAGAAATGGGATCTGATCCTGGCATTAACTTGACAAAAAACGATCAAGTACAATGTTATTCCAAAGTTGCTATTTATAAGCAATTCTAACATTATCTCCATTGTAGATGGACCAGGGCAATGTTTGGCTGAATGTTGCTGGATCTGTGTCACTGCCCACATATACTGACCTGTGGAGCCCCATTCCTATTAATCTTCTGTACCCATGAATCAGGCTACAAGGTATGTGTTCATAAGGGATAGGAACAGAATTAGGTCATTCTGTCCATCATGTGTACTCCACCGTTCAATCATGGCTGATCTAACTCTCCCTCCTAACCTCACCTCCATAACCGCTGTCACCTGTCTAAACAAGAATCGATCTACATTTGCCTTCAAAATATCCATTGACTTGGACCTCACAGCCTCCTGTGGGAATGAATTGCACAGATTCACCACCCCCTGACTATAGCAAGATTCAGATAGTATTTCTGCTGCCCCCCCTGCCCATTAACCCCATCCCATGCATCCCCTCCCTTATAAACCCCCCCTCCACTGAGCCCATCTTGCACCCATCTCTCCCATCCCCCTCCATTCCAACACACAACGTCAATCCTCTAGCTTCACAATTCACAACTCACTAATCCTTTTATTTCTATTGATTACAACACCGTAAATTGGAGGAAATGCACCTCATATTCCGCTTGGTCAGTCTACATCCTGGGGGCTTGAACATTGAATTCTCCCAATCCTGCTAGCCCTTGCTGTCCCCTCCCCTTCATCAGCCCTCTGGTTGTCTCCTCCCCTCCCCCAGCCCTCGGGCTCCTCCTCCGCCTTTTTCCTTTTTTCCTTTCTTCTCCCCACCCCCTATCAGTCTGAAGAAGGGTTTCGGCCCGAAACGTTGCCTATTTCCTTCGCTCCATAGATGCTGCTGCACCCGCTGAGTTTCTCCAGCATTTTTGTGTACCTTCAATCCTTTTATTTCACTCCTTGTACGTGTTCATCTCTGGCCTTTGTCCAACCATCTGCCCATCACTAACCTGCCTCGCCTGTGTTCACCTATGACCTACCATGCTTTGTCCTGCCCCTCCACTCTTCTGGCTTCCTTCCTCCCACACCTACAATCAGTCTGAAAAAGAGTCCAGACCCGAAACGCCACCTCTCCATGCTCTCCAGGGATGCCACCCCGCCCACTGGGTTACTCCAGCACTGTCTTTTTCCTCAGGAGCCTCTGATGTTCAGAGACATTATTCATAGGTTCAAGGAGCAGGATTAGACCATTCAGCCCATCGAGTCAACTGCGCCATTCAATCATGGCTGACCTTTCCTTCCCTCAACACCATTCTCCTGCTTTCTCCCCATAACTCTTGATAGCCCTACCCATCAAGTATCTGTCACTTCTCCACCTTAAAAATACCTTGAATGGGATGTGATTCGGCTATGAAACCGAGTCCTTCTATCTTTAAAAGCCACGGATTGGGTTAAATAGCCATCATCAGAGCATGTTTTGGTTGTAATTATCGATGTTAATTATTTAAAAAGTTGATGTAAATAATTGGAAAAAAAACCTAGTGAACCAAAACTAACTAACCAAAACGCATTAAAACAAACACACCTCCATAAACACATTAAGTTAATTAATAAGATCTTTTGTCTTCCCATCCTCCAGGCCTGGAAACCAAATAAAGCCTCCAACTACATAACCGAGATGGAGATATGCTGGGGGACTACAATCTGATGCTTTTATTATTTAAACTGTAAAGATTTTTATTTAGTGACCATTGTTAAATGGTAACACAATGCAGATAAAAACATAATAACACTTTCTTCTTTTGCATGCTTTTTTTGCCGTCAATCATCCCTTTATAGTCATACAGCGTGGAAACAGACCCAACTTGCCACGCCGATAACATTACATCATTATTCATCCACGGAGTATCAGGAGCCTTTAGTTTGTTCTTTTTAATTACGTGAAACTAAAATAATTTTACCAAAACGTCTTCCAAAACGAGCTCAGCAAGTAGCCAAAAGAAGAATGATCGTCGGCTTGAGAGTAACTCACTTCAAACTTTGCTCGGAGGGATGGGAACATTTTTTTGCTTTCCGGTTTACCAGGTTTAGCAGCCGATTGACTGTTCCATAGTAGAGAGGACGGACCTTCTGTAACGTGAACAGTACAAAGGCAGTATGAGTTGGCTTCATTTCTTAAGAGTCACTCGTAGTCTTTGCGAATGTTGTTGATAAATTTATCCTGCGGGTCACACAGGACATTTAACAGCAGCTGTCTATCAGATCAAGGCAATATAATGTGAACAAAATGCATGGCACGTGCCACATTCCCCACATGATTTAATAAAATGGAGGAAAGTCCCGCAACACTGCTCCTGTGAAATAGGGTGACAGGAATGAGTGGGTTAGCATATGATGCGCGTTTAATGGCACTGGGCCTCTACTCGCTGGAGTTTAGAAGGATTAAGGGGGGAACCTCATTGAAACTTACCAAATAGTGAAATGCCTGAATTGAGTGGATGTGGAGAGGATGTTTTCACTGGTGGGAGAGTACAAGTCCAGAGGTCATAGCCTCAGAATTAAAGGACGTTTCTTTAGGAAGGAGATGAGGAGGAATTTATTTAGTCAGAGGATGGTGAATCTGTAGAATTCATTGCCACAGAAGGCTGTGGAGGCTGTCTATAGATATTTTTAAGGCAGAGATAGATAGATTATTGATTAGGGTACAGGTGTTAGGGGTTCTGGGGAGAAGGCAGGAGAATGGGGTTAGGAGGGAGAGATGGATCAGCCATGATCAGAGTAAACTTCATGAGCCGAATGAACAAATTCTGCTCCTATCAGTCATGAAGGGTGGAGACTGGGATGATTGAATGATAAGTGTGCAGGTGTCAGCTGAGAGAACAGAGAAATGGCTAGTAGACATAGAAGTAGAAACAAGGAACTGCACCCGCTGGTTTAACAAAAAAGAGACACACTGCCGGAGTAACTCAGCGGCTCAGGCAGCATCCATGGAGAACATGGATACGTGACATTTCCGGTCGGGACCCTTCTTCAGGCTGATCTTTGTTCCATCTCCCAGATATACCTATTGATATTCACTAGCCTTTGCCCTGTTCTATCAGCTAACAGCACCACTTATATCATTCACTTATTCTCAGTATCCACCCAAGAGCACAGGAGCAGGGCGGAAGAACTTTCCTCCATTTTATTAAATAATGTCGTGAATGTTCATGCATCATTATGTAAGAAACATAAGATCACTGCAAAATGAGGCGGCCAGAATGGGAGGAGTTATAAATGTAAAGGTTGAAGAATAGAGAAGCGCAAAGACATGGAGGGATTTGAAAAGGTCGATGAAAATTTTAATTCGCCACATCTCAATTAGAAGACCAAAGTCCATAAGCAGAGGGATAAAGAAACACCATGAGTTAGGAGACGCACTAAAACAGATAAGTATTGGGTATTTTTGTAGAAAGTATTAAAATCTCATTTACCTGGAGCTGAAACAATAATCTGACATCTTGTGAAGATCGCAAGCAAGAAGTCATTATGAGAATGCACTGCAAAACAAAAATGAGTTGTTCCTTTAGTAATTTCATGCTTAATCCACCACAGTTTAGAACCACGTCTGTGGTAATCCAAGACCAAAACGGTTGTCAATGCAAAAAAAAGATGAGCAACCTTGTCACTTTTCCCTGCTGTCTCAAAATTATTTGATTTTCATGTACAAATCTAATTCAATTAAAAAAGTTAATACTGAAACTATTGTCTCCAATCATTTAGGGATTTGGCTGCAGTGAGACTGTCCTTGCTACATCTAGCCTCACGATCAACATTGTTCACCTAAACTATCCAAACATTTCGGATGGTTGAGCTGAACATTAGCTAAATACATTTCACAGTGAATCCCCACATGCAACATATAGAGAAGATACCTCATCAGTCTGGTGGGTTGTTCATCAAGTTTACTCCAGCTGATTTAAGTTACTGTATTACGGTACGATAATACTTTAAACATCCGTGGGGGGAAATTGGGATGTCACCTGCCACATGGAAAATACTCTTGCTTAGTTTATTGTCGCGTGTACCGAGGTACAGTGAAGAGCTTTTGTTGCGTGCTAACCAGTCAGCGGAAAGACAATATATGATTACAATCCAGTCATCCAGTGTAGATACATGATAAAGGAAATAACATTTACTGCAAGATAATGTCCTGTAAAGTCCAAGTAAAGATAGTCTGAGGGTCTCCAATGAGATAGATAGTATTTCAGGACCACTCTCCAGTTGGTGGTAGGATGGTTCAGTTGCCTGGTAACTGCTGGGAAGAAAATGTCCCTGAATCTGGAGGTGTGTGTTTTCACACTTCTGTACCTCTTGCCAGATTGGAGGGTGAGACTCGACCTTGATGATGCTGGTGTCCTTGCTGAGGTAGTGTGAAGTGTACATGGAGTCAGTGGAAGGGAGGTTGGTTTGTGTGATGTTCTGAGCTGTGTCTACAGCTCGCTACAATTTCTTGTGCTCTTGGATGGAGCTGTTCCCAAACCATGCTGTGATGCACCCTTGATACAGTTTGAATGAATACAAAAGGAGGGTTGCATGAGGGAATACAAGCATTGATAAAATGCTTTCTGCGGTGAATCTGTTGAAGTTGGTGAGAGTTGTTGGGGACATGCCGAACTTCCTAAGGCTTCTAAGGAAGCAGAGACAGTGGGGGGCTTTCTTGGCCATTCCTTTGACATGGCTGGTCCAGGACAAGTTGCTGAGTACAAAGTCACCTCATTGTTTTCCGTCAAAAAGTGTACAGATATATATCAAGGGTAAAGGAAGCAAGCAATTATAGGCCTTACCATTATCATGAGTAAGGAGCTTCCTGGCATCCAAATCAAACTCCTGTTTACTTATCTTTTGCTTGAAACAAAGTTTCCCGTTTGCCCAGTATCTGAAAAATGTTTAAAAAACTGGAGATGAGAATTGTGTACAGGCAGCTTCAATAAATGACTTTTATACAGTGGCTTTATGCTACAAGAATGTCACAATGCAGTGTTACACATTGCATGGGTGGCACAGTGGAGCAACGGTAGAGTTGCTGCCTCACAGCACCAGAGACCCGGGTTCCATCCTGACTACGGATGCTGTCTGTTCGGAGTTTGTACCTTCCCCATGTGACTGCGTGGGTTCCAGTTTCCACCCACACTACAAAGACATGCTGATTTGTAAGTTAATTGATTTCAGTAAAAATTGCTCCTGGTGTGTGGAGGATAGTGATAGTGTACTGGTCGTCATGGGCTTGGTGGGTCGAAATGGTAAGCTCGGATTTTATTCCTTGGAGCGCAGGAGGCTGAGGGGTGATTTATAGAGGTGTACAAAAAATGAGGGGTATAGGGTGAATACACAGTGCTTATTTCCCAGCATAGAGGAATTAAGAACCAGAGTAATAACTCAGCCTTAGCAACTGATCCAAGGTTATCGATATTGAGGGTAGCCATTGGATGGAGGGAAAATGCCAGATGTTTTTATGGGGAAGGTGACTTGGAGGGTTATTAAAACTGCAGCAGTTGGAGAGGGAATCTTATGACAAGAATGAGAGTTTTTTCTTTAATTTCAACAGGTCTTTATGGTACTAAAGTTAATAAGGAGAAGGCAAAACATGAGTGGTGATTGATCCTTTGAAATGGGGAGTATGAAGAGCTGGAGGCTCAAACTGTGGATCAGCTAAGGTGAAGAGGATGTGAACTGTGATTCAGAAAGTGTCAGGCAGCCACGTGTGTTTAAAATCCGTATGAAGCCAAAATAGTGGGTTGCATTTTTTTCTAAGAGATGCAGCGTGGAAACAGGCCCTTTAACCCACTGAGTCTGTGCGACCAGCGATCCCCATACACTGGTTCTATGCTACAGATTAGGGACAATTCATTGTCACAGAAAGTTGCAGAGGTCAAGTCAATTGGGTATTTTAACGGCAGAGATAGAGTCTTGATTAGTACGGGTGTCTGGGGTTATGAGAAGGCAGGAGAAGGGAAAGATAGATCAGCCATGAGTATGTTTTAATATTGTGTTTCCTTACTGTAAACTGCTCCATTACAGCTTCACAACTAATTAACAGAGGCTTTACACTCGAGCCTTGGGTTCAGCCATTTTTATTCAGGATCCATCTTGGCTGCAGCCTCGTGGGTATTGCATCATGGGTACTGCACCACCGATGGTGTTATTCCCATAACATCCCCCATTGTTTACAAAACACATATGTACAGGCACTTTACATGTATAGCAAGAAGTTACATTCTTCCATCGCATCGTATTTCACTGAGTCCAACATGTGTCCGACAGTCCATATCCCAACATGCATTTGACAGTCCATTTCCGCGGTAGCTTTCAAATTCTCATTCCTTGGATCTGCGACAGTTCAGTGTTCAGAATTATCTAAACTTTGAACAACACATGTCTGGTTTCTCATTTTCTTTCCCCTTTTTATTTATCTATCTATTTATTTATTTGTTCCTTTCCCCTTTTTAATTTATTAATTTGTTTAGTTTTAAAATGGCCATTACCACTACTAAATAAAACTATGCATATCAAACTATAAAAGAACACAATAACATTAACTATTTAAACATAACCTAATAGCCTTTTAAATCTAAAATCAACTACAAGTACAGACCGTATCCTTATTTGGGCACATAATCCTGCAGATAGCGTGGTTTTCGAACGCATCTACCAGATCTTGTTGTCAGGGTTTGATGCTCCCTGGGGACCGGTTGTCGGCTCATAGGTTGATTGTCTCGCTCTGGTTTAGGCATCGTCATCAGGTCATCTCGATCAACCAGGGTTTGATGTTCCCTGGGGACCAGTGGTCGGCTCACAGGTCGATTGTCTCGTTTAGTTTTGGAGAAGTCACCAGGTCAACATCAGCATGATGAAATGGCTCTTTAGTCCTCAGATGGTGCCGATTCCAACGATAGATGACATCGTCCTTGGTCCTGACTTCATACGATCTGGGTTGTGCCACATGGCCTACAACCACAACCTTCCTCCAGGGCTGATGTCGGTCACCGGTCAGCTTCACTCGAACTGGATCATCAGCTTTCAGGAGAATCAGATCTTGGGATCCTCTGTTGTAGTAGTTTGCTTGTCTGTCTCCAGCTGCTCTCAACTCAGCTCCTACCTTTTTCTGAATTTCAGGTTTGAGCAGCCTCTGTGTAGTTGGTGGAATGGTCCTGGCATATCTGTTCATCATTCTTTGTACTGGACTGCTACTCATGCGAGGTGTTCCAGGAGAATAAAGCCCCGGAGGCCGGTCGTGAGTCAGTCAGCCCGGAAGCCGTGAGTGAGAGTTGAGTCCAGAATTGTGAGTGCTCCAGCCGTGCTGACTGAACTGTGAGTCCACAAGCAGTTAGTGAGAGTTGAGTCCAGAACTATGAGTCTACAAGTCGTGCTGAGTGAATTGTGAGTCCACAAGCAGTTAGTGAGAGTCGAGTCCAGAACTGTGAGTCTACAAGTCGCGCTGACTGAATTGTGAGTCTACAAGCAGTTAGTGAGGGTTGAATCCAGAACTGTTAGTGAGTGAATCCAGCTGTTAGTGAGTGAATATTAATCTACAAGCCGTGGCTCACTCAGGAATTTGCAATCACTCCGGAGGTCGCGCTCAGTCCAGAGGTCCAACCTGAGTCCAAGGCCGTGCTCAGTCCAGAAGTCGGGCGTAAATAGATTCAAGAGTTTTACTGTCAAATGTCCCGGATGTGTGTGTGTTTGTGATGGAGGGTGTGTGAGTGTGAGTGTGTAAGTGTGAGTGTGTGAGAGATGGAGGGTGTGTGTGTGTGTACGTGTGAGCCCACCAGCCATGATTGATTGAACTGCCAGCCCACCAGCCGTGAATGAGTGAACTGCCAGCCCACCAGCCGTGAGTGAACTGCCAGCCCACCAGTAGTGAGTGAGTGAACTGCCAGCCCACCAACCGTGACTGACTGAACTGCGAGTCCAAGAATCCATTGGACACACAATGTCTATACTAGCCCTCTGGAAACCAGTCCCTTCAGCCCACAACACCCATACTAGCGCTCCAGAGAGCCCCACCCCCCTTACTTGCCACAACTATTGGAATTGGCGGAAAGAGGTGGAATATTGCGTTGGGGAACCAGCCCTCCCATGTGAACATGGGACCCCACGGGTCCCACTTAGTCTAGTATTCTCTAATACTCTCTAATATTGTCTCTCTAATATTCTCTCCAAGTATTTCCAAGACACTGTAAGACACTAGGACCATATGGCTCTATATAAATCTATGACTCTATGACTCCAGAATTATGGCTCTGTGACTATGGCTCGATGCTCATAGGGCCGAAAAGTTGTAGATGCTGCCTGTCCTGCTGAGTTACTCCAGCACTTTGCGTCTATCTTCGGTGTAAACCGGCATCTGCTGTTCCTTCTTGCACAAAGTGCTGGAGTAACTCAGCGGGAGTGGCAACATCTCTGGAGAGAAGGAATGGGTGACGTTTCGGGCCGGGACCCTTCTTCAGACTGAAGGATCTCGACTCGAAACATGGCCCATTTCTTCTTTCCAGAGATGCTGCCTGTCCTGCTGAGTTACTCCAGCACTTTGTACCTGTCCACATTCTCCACAGAGATGCTGCCTGACCCGCTGAGTTACTCCAGCACTTTGTACCTGTCCACGTTCTCTCCGGAGATGCTGCCTGTCCCGCTGAGTTCCTCCAGCACTTTGTGGCTACCTTTGATTTAAACCAGCATCTGCAGTTCCTTCACACACAAAATGCTTTCCTTACACGTTGCATCTGTAGGAGTTGGGGAGAGTTGTGGAGTGTAGTCTAGACGGTAACGAGCTGGGACAAAGTTGTACTTCCACTGGACATCGATGCGTTGATCTGGGGACTCCTTTTCTCCGAGAGTATTGCTCACGGTGCAGAAATAGTCGCAGGTCTCGACCTGTATAGTGGCCCTCAGTCTGTATTCTGCACAATATCCCCACAGATCTGTAGACTAAGAGCCACAGAGCTTTCTCCAGCTGTAAGAGTTCACTACAAGGTTGGCCCGTGATCTACACCGCAGTGTGATGTATTTACCAGCAGGAGGGGCTGTTGGAGCTGTGATCATCACATTGATAGGAGCGTCGACAGGGAGAAACATTCCCAGCGTCAGACACACACACACAGTGGAGCTCCCTGTATATTTACATCCATTTGTCTCCCTCTGTCTGTCTCTGTCTCGGTCTCTCTCTCTCTCTGTCTCTCTCGCTGTCTCTCTCTATTCCTCCCCTATCTCTGTCTCTCTCTCTGTCTCCCTCCCTCTCTAAGACTCTAACATTCTCTGAATTTAACATTAAGATTTTCCCTCCCTCTCTCTCCCTCTTCCTCTCTCTCTCTCCCCCTCTCTCCCTCCCGCAGTGCGGCGCTCCCTCCTTCCTGCACCTCCCTCCCTCCAGGAGAAAACTCCCAACTTGTCACCCTGTATAACACCGCGAGAGGGAGGGAGGGACAGAGAGAGGGAGAAAGGGAGTGAGAAAGAGAAAGAGGGAGGAATGAGGGGTGAGGGGGAGGGTGGGAGGGAGGGAGGGAGTGAGAGAGAGTGAGAAAGCGAGGGAGAGGGAGTGAGAGAAAGAGAGAGGGAGGGGCAGTGAAGAGGGAATGCCATTCCCTATAACGGGCAATGTTGAAGGGTTTGTGTACGGGATGGCGGGGAATACTCACACTGGACATTAACAGTGATGGTCTCTGAGCTGACAGTTCCGATCTCGTTCCCCGCTGTATAGAGATACCGACCCGCTTGTTGTGGGGTAATTCTGTTGAACACCAGCGTCTGGTCCCAGTGTCTGTACGCAAAGCCATTGCGGTACCAGGAGTATCTGTTCACGGGTGGATCACTCACATGGCTAACACACGTCAGACTCAGCCGGTCATTCATATTCACGCTCACCTTCGCTCTGACCTCCACACCATTGACACGGGACTCAATGTGAACACCTTGGGGCTTATCTGAAACGTTTGGACAGGAGTTACCCAGGGTTAGACACACACACACACATAAGCTCCCACTCTCTCTCCCTCACCCTCTCTTCCACTCTCCCTCTCCCTCCCTTTCCCTCCTCCCTCCCTCCTAACCACCCTAGTTCATTAGGGATACTCAGCATGGTTTATTGTTCCGTTTAGTTTAGAGATATAGCGTGGAAACAGGCCCTTCGACCCACTGATTCTGTGCTGACCAGAGATCGCCTGTTCACAAGCTAGTTCTGTGTTTAGTTCAGAGATACAGCGTGGAAACAGGCCCTTCGGCCCACCGAGTCCATGCTGACCAGCGATCGCCGCACACTAACACTAACCTACACACACACAAACACACACACTAGGGGACAATTTACAATTTTTACCGAAGCCTATTAACCTGCAAACCTGCACGTCTTTGGAGTATGGGAGGAAACCGGAGCGCCCGGAGAAAACCCACATAGGTCACAGGGAGAACGTGCAAACTATGCACAGACAGCACCCGTGGTCGGGATGGAACCCGGATCTCTGGGCTGTGAGGCAGCAGCTCTACCCGCTGCGCCACCAGGCCGCCCTTATTCGGGTCAATATAGACAATAGACAATAGGTGCAGGAGTAGGCCATTCGGCCCTTCAAACCAGCACCGCCATTCAAAGTGATCATGGCTGATCATCCCCAATCAGTACCCCGTTCTTGCCTTCTCCCCATATCCCCTGACTCCGCTATCTTTAAGAGCCCTATCTAACTCTATCTTGAAAGCATCAAGAGAATCGGCCTCCACCGCCCTCTGAGGCAGAGAATTCCAGATTCACAACTCTCTGGGTGAAATAGTTTTTCCTCATCTCCGTTCTAAATGGCTGACCCCTTATTCTTAAACTGTGTGTGGCCCCTGGTTCTGGACTCCCCCGACATGGGGAACATGTTTCCGATGTTGGGGGAATCCAGAACCAGGGGCCACAGTTTAAGAATAAGGGGTAATGGATTTAGAACAGAGACGAGGAAACACTTTTTCTAACAGAGTTGTGAGTCTGTGGAATTCTCCACAGAGGGCAGTGGAGGCCGGTTCTCTGGATACCTTCAAGAGAGAGCTAGATAGGGCTCTTAAAAATAGCGGAGGATATGGGGAGAAGGCAGGAATGGGGTACTGATTGTGGATGATCAGCCGTGATCACATTGTCACTAAATGGATACCAAATTTTTCTGACAAAATTCAGCCTTTGATTAGAGCAAAATCTATCCCCCTTGACTCTACAGCAATTGGTGCCTTTACTTCTTTAAAGAAACAATTAGAATCTGCGACATTACACGCCATCGATGAGGATCTCCCCTTTGTTGTTGAATGTGATGCCTCTGATTTAGCAGTATCAGCTACATTAAATCAAGGAGGACGACCAGTGGCTTTCATGTCTCGTACTCTCCAAGGTAGTGAATTGCACTACTCACCCGTCGAATAGGAAGCTACAGCAATTATTGAAGCAGTGAGAAAATGGTCATTTCCTTGCTCGCCTGCACTTCACTTTGATAATAGATCAGCGTTCAGTAGCTTTTATGCTGGATAATCGGAAACGAACGAAGATTAAAAACAGTAAAATTCATGAATGGAGGATTGAATTATCTGCATATAGTTATTCAATTGAGTACCGCCCTGGTAAGGATAATGTTGCTCCGGATACATTAACTCGAGCATTTTGTGCCTCTGTTCATTCTTCTGCACTCACTGATCTTCACAATGGGATGTGTCATCCTGGAGTCACTCGTTTGTTACACAATGTTCGTTCCAAAAACGTACCTTTCTCTACAGAAGATGTGAAGATGACGTGTGCTTCATGTAGAATCTGTGCTGAATTAAAACCAAGGTTCTTCCGTCCTGAAGAAGGAAGATTGATCAAAGCTACTTAACCTATGGAACGTTTGAGTATTGACTTCAAAGGGCCTTTACCATCCTCCTCTCGAAATGTTTACTTACCATAGTTGATGAATATTCGAGGTTTCCATTTGCCTTTCCTTGTCCAAATATGTCAGCTGCTACGGTTATCAAATGTTTAGATCAACTGTTTTCACTGTGGATTTCCAAGTTACGTACATTCTTATTGGGGCACCTCATTCATGTCAAAATATTTAAAAGACTATCTTTCTAATAGAGGAATTGCAACAAGTAAAATACCATATCATCCTATTGGAAATGGTCAAGTTGAGAGGTATAACGGAATCATTTGGAAAGCAGTGAAACTGGCTTTAAAGTCAAATGACCATACCAGATCAGCAGTGGGAATGTGTTCTGCCAGATGCATTACACTCCATCAGATCGCTACTGTCAACTGCTACCAATACTACTCCACATTAGCGGTTCTTTAACTTCAAACGGCGTTCTTCTAGTAGCACTTCTCTGCCATCATGGTTGACTAGCCCTGGGCCTGTGTTGCTTCGTCGTTATGTCCGATCAAATAAGAAACAGCCTTTTGTTGATGAAGTTGAACTCTGATGTTAACCCTTCTTATGCAACTATCATGTATCAAGATGGATGTCAGTCAACTGTCTCACTTCGTGACCTTGCACCATGTCCGTCTACTCCATCAGCTCCATCACTCCTTGATAATATTAATCGAGAACTTCCTTCAACACTCCCATTACCCCCTATGGAAACTTCTATAAGTAATTCTAAAATTGAAAATGTAAATAACAATGTGAGTGAAGTTGATGACCCCCTCTCTCTCCTCCTCCCCTCTCCCCCTCTCTCGCCCTCTTCCACCTCTCTCTCTCCCCCCTCTCGCTCACCCCCTCGCCTCCCCCCTCGCTCTCCTCGTCTCTCTCGCTCTCTCTCTGTCTCTGTCTCTCTCTCTCTGTCCCTCTCTCTCACTCTCTCTCTCCCTTTCAGGTAGCTACATCACTACTATCAGAGTGGATTTCAAGATTCAGACGGTCGATGTTAATGGGGGGAAGATGAAGCTGCAGATCTGGGAAACCGCTGGGCAAGAAGGATTCAGTACAATCACGTCTACGTAAGTTCAATCCCCCTCTCTCACCCATCTCACACCCCAACCTCTCCCACTATCCCCCCTCCCTCAAGTCGCCAAATTTATTTGTCACATACACATACAAGATGTACAGTGAAATGAAAGTGGCCATGCCTGCAGGATTCCCCTCCCTCCCCTGCTCCCTCTCCCCTCTCCTCTCCCCTCCTCTCCCCCTCCTCTACCCCTCTCTTTCCCCCTCTCTCCCATCCCTCCCCCTCCTTCTTCCCCCCCTCTCCCCACTCCCTCTCCCCCTCTTTCTCTCTCCTCCTCTCTCTCTCCCCCTCTGTCTCTCCCCCCTCTCTCTCTTCCTTCGCTCTCGCCCCTTCCCTCTCACCCTCTACCCCTCTCCCTCTCCCCCTCTCTCTCACTCCCGCTCTCTCACTCCCCCCTCCCTCTCCCTACTCTCCCGCATAAGGTCATAAGTGATAGGAACATAATTAGGCCATTCAACCCATCAAGTTTACGCCATTCAAAAAAGGCTGATCTATCTCCCTCCTAGCCCATTCTCCTGCCTTCTCCGCATAACCCCTGACACGCCCACTAATCAACAATTAAACCACCTATCTCTGCCTTAAAAATACCCACTGACATTTGGCCTCCACCGCCATTTGTGAATCCCACAGATTCCCCACCCTCTGGCTAATAAATTCCCCCTCATTTCCTTCCTGAAGGAATGTCCTTTAATTCTGAGGCTGTGCCCTCTGGTCCTAGACTCTCCCACTCGTGGAAATATCCTCTCCACATCCACTGTATCCAGGCCTTTCACTGTTTGCTAAAGTTTCAATGAGGTCCCCCCCCTCGTTCTTCTAAACTCCAGCGAGTACAGGTCCAGTGCCGACAAACGCTCATCGTACGTTAACCCACTCATTCCTGGGATCTGTTGCCGTGAACCTCCTCTGGACCCTCTCCAGAGCCGGCACATCCTTCCTCAGATATGGGGCCCAAAATTGCTCACAGTTACACCGAAGGCAACCGGACCAGCGCCTCACAGAGCCTTGTTTTTGTAAACAAGTAACATTAGTAAATTTGCAGATGACACAAAGCTGGGTGGCAGTGTGAACTGTGAGGAGGATGCTATGACAATGCAGGGTGACTTGGACTGGTTGGGTGAGTGGGCAGATGCATGGCAGATGCAGTTAAATGTGGATAAACGTGAAGTTATCCACTTTGGTAGCAAAAACAGGAAGGCAGATTACTATCTGAATGGTGTCAAGTTGGAAAAAGGGGAAGTACAACAGGATCTGGGGGTCCTTGTTCATCAGTCAATGAAAGTAAGCATGCAGATACAGCAGGCAGTGAAGAAAGCAAATGGCATGTTGGCCTTCTTAACAAGAGGAGTTGAGTATAGGAGCAAAGAGATCCTTATCCAGTTGTATAGGGCCCTAGTGAGACCACACCTGGAGTATTGTTATTATTATTATTAACATTATACTTATGGGCACCTTTCAAAGACTCTCAAGGACGCCTTACAAAATGTAATAAGCAGATTACAAAACATATAAGCAGAATAAAACCAAAAAGTGTGCAGCTTTGGTCTCCAAATTTGAGGAAGGACATTCTTGCTACTGAGGGAGTGCAGCGTAGGTTCACAAGATAACTTCCCGAGATGGTTGGACTGTCATATGCTGAGAGAATTAAGCGGCTGGATTTGTATGCTCTGGAATTTAGAAGGATGAGAGGGTATCTTATTGAAACATATGAGATTATTAAGTGGTTGGACAAGCTAGAGGCAGGAAACATGTTCCCGATGTTGGGGGAGCTCAGAACCAGGGGCCACAGTTTAAGAATAAGAGGTAAGCCATTTAGAATGGAGATGAGGAAACACTTTTTCACCCAGAGAGTTGTGAGTCTGTGGAATTCTCTGCCTCAGAGGCCGGTTCTCTGGATACTTTCAAGAGAGAGCTAGATAGGGCTCTTAAAGATAGCGGTGTCAGGGGATACGGGGAAAAGGCAGGAACGGGGTACTGATTGTGGATGATCAGCCATGATCACAGTGAATGGCGGTGCTATCTTGAAGGGCTGAATGGCCTACTCCTGCATCTGTTGTCTATTGACTTGCAGATTAACTTTTTGGGAAGTTCTCCTCTTCACTCCTCACCCCCTCCCTCGCCCCCTCCCTCACCCCCTTCCTCTCTCTCTCTCCCTCCCCCCTCCCTCCCTCCCCACAATAGAAGGCTTTTATCGGGATGAATCACAGCACAGTTTAGGAACAGCTCCGTCCAAGACCCGCAGGTAATCGCAGAGAGTTGTGGAGGAAGGAACTGCAGATGCCTGTCCCGCTGAGTTACCCCACCACTTTGTACCTGTCCACATTCTGCAGAGATGCTGCCTGACCCACTGAGTTACTCCAGCACTTTGTACCTGTCCACGTTCTCCATAGATGCTGCCTGTCCCGCTGAGTTACCCCACCACTTTGTACCTGTCCACGTTCTCCATAAATACTGCCTGACCCGCTGAGTTACTCCAGCACATTGTGTCCATCATCAATTTTAAACCAGCATCTGCAGTTCCTTGCCACACACTTAGAAAAATAGAAAATAGTTGCAGGAGTAGACCATTCACCCTTCGAGCCAGCACCGCAATTCAATATGATCATGGCTGATCATCCACAATCACTTCCCCGTTCCTGCCTTCTCCCCATATCCCTTGATTCCGTTAGCCCTAAGAGCTAACTCTAACTGTCTTGAAAGCATCCAGAGAATTGGCCTCCACTGCCTTCTGAGGCAGAGAATCCCATAGATTCACAACTCTCTGGGTGGAAAATGTTCTCCTCATCTCAGTCCTAAATAGCTGACCCCTAATTCTTAAACTGTGTGTTGCCCCTGGTTCTGGGCTACCCCAACATCGGGAACATTTTTCTTGCATCTAGCCTGTCCAATCCCTAAAGAATTTTATATGTTTCTCTAAGTTGCCCAAGCAGTTGTCCCCACGTGCCTTAAAACTACCTCCATCGTGCCGGTGTCAAAACACTCCACTGCGGCGAGCCTTAATGACTTGGCGTGATATTTGACTCAGCACTGAAATTTGACAAATAAGTCAATGCCGTGGTAAAAGCTAGCTTCTTTCAGCTTTGGACGATAGCTAAAGTAAAATAATTCCTCCAGTCTGATGACCTCGAAAAGATCATCCACACATTCATCTCCTCCCGCCTAGATTACTGCAACTCCCTCTACACTGGCATCAGCCAATCTTCCCTGTCCCGCCTGCAACTAGTCCAAAACGCCGCAGCGACTCCTGACGGGCACCCGAAAAAAGGACCACATCACCCCGATCCTGGCCTCTCTCCACTGGGTCCGTGTGGTTCCGTATAAACTTCAAGATCCTCCTCCATGTCTACAAAGCCCTCAATGGGCTTGCCCTCACCTACATAAAAAGTCTTCTCACCCACCACTCCACCTCCAGGCCCCTCAGATCGGCTGACTTGGGGTTGCTGAATATCCCACGGTCCAGGCATAAGCTCAGGGGCGACCGCGCCTTTGCGGTTGCAGCCCCTAGACTGTGGAACAGCATCCCCTTTCCCATCAGAACTGCCCCCTCCATCGACTCTTTTAAGTCAAGACTAAAAACTTATCTATATACCCAAGCCTTTCCTGACTTCCTCTGAGTGAGGGCTACATGTATATATTATGTAGTTTGTTTTGTTTATGCTATTCTTATAACAAATGTAAAGCACTTTGGCCAACGAGAGTTGTTTTTTAAATGTTCTATATAAATAAATGTGACTTGACTTGACTTGACTGACTTCCGCCCAGTTGCACTTACTCCCATCATCACCAAGTGCTTCGAGAGGCTGGTCCTGGCACACCTCAAAGGCTGCCTACCTCCCACACTGGACCCCTATCAGTTTGCCTACCGCAAGAACAGGAGTACGGAGGATGCCATCTCAACGGCACTCCACTCCGCCCTCTCCCAAGTCGACAACACAAACACCTACGTGAGAATGCTGTTCATCGACTATAGCTCCGCATTCAACACCATTATCCCCTCAAAACTGATCACCAAACTCAGCGACCTGGGCATCAACTCCTCCCTCTGCAACTGGTTACTGGACTTCCTAACTAACAGACCCCAGTCTGTTAGGTTGGACAACCACACCTCTTCAAACCTCACCCTGAACACCGGCGTTCCACAGGGCTGTGTACTGAGCCCCCTCCTCTACTCCCTCTTCACCT
>JAXLNO010002660.1:2500-39711 GCA_038087875.1 Malacoraja senta
ATGTCACGTGTTCTGTGTTTAGATGTTTAGATAATAATAATACTACATTGTATTTGTGGGCACCTTATACCCAAGTCTCAAGGACACCTTACAGAGTTTAACAAATACGAAACATATAATTGGAGTAAAATAAATTATAAAGACATCACCAATACACAAATTAAAGACAGAATTCGATCCAAAAACACACAAAAAAAAAATAATCAGAAACACAATGTGAGGAGAGAGCAGCGTCAGCTAAACCGGGCCAGCGTCCACTCTCCCTTCCGACCGCCATCTTGGACAAAGACTAACATAGACACTACACATTACACACAAAATCATCCCCCCACAATGGTTACCACTGTGGGGGAAGGCACAACGTCCAGTCCCCATCCCCAGTTCTCCCCAAAGTCAGGCCTATTGAGGCCTCCACAGTTGCCTCTACGGAGGCCCGATGTTCCTGGCCGTTCTCGCCGGGTGCAGTTGCCGCGGCGTCAGGAGAGTCCTCTCAGCGGCTGGGCCACCTGGAACGGCCGCTTCCTTACCGGAGACCGCGGCTTCCGAAGCCGACAAGGCCGCGCCGGTTTGGAGCTCCCAGGTCTCCCGATGTTGAAGTCGGCGCCGCTCCGCAGACCCGGAGGTGTTGACCTCGGCGGTCACAGCTCACCGGAGCTCCAGCGCGTCGATCCAGCGCGGCGATCCAGGCGAGGCATCGTCCGCGATAGCGCTCCAGCGCTGTGCCGCCAACGAAGGTGAAGGTGCTGGCCGGCCCCCCGCCAGGAAACGCCGCTCCAGGCCTGTTGGTAGGCTGCAAGGACGGGTCGACGGGGCAGCCCGGAGAAAAAGCTGCCTCACCGACCAGGAAATAGTTTCCCCCCATTACCCCCCCCCCCCCCCACATGAAAAGTCAAAATTCCCCAACAGACATAGACAGAAAAAAATAAAAAACTAAGAACAAAAGTGAATTTAACGGACAGCTGCTGGTTAGCAGCCGTTCCCCAAGATGGCTCCTCCTCCGGACGGTTAGATGAGGTTAAGCTAATCCAATCAATGGAAAGACAATACATGATTACAATCGAGCCGTCCACAGTGAACAGATACAGGATAAAGGGGAAGGTAGACAAAAATGCTGGAGAAACTCAGCAGGTGCAGCAGCATCTATGGAGCAAAGGATATAGGCAACGTTTCGGGCCGAAACCCTGTAGGAAATAGGCAACGTTTCGGGCCTAAACCCTGTAGGAAATAGGCAACGTTTCGGGCCGAAACCCTGAAGGAAATAGGCAACGTTTCGGGCCGAAACCCTGTAGGAAATAGGCAACGTTTCGGGCCGAAACCCTGTAGGAAATAGGCAACGTTTCGGGCCGAAACCCTGTAGGAAATAGGCAACGTTTCGGGCCGAAACCCTGTGGGAAATAGGCAACGTTTCGGGCCGAAACCCGGAAGGGTTTCGGCCTGAAACGTTGCCTATTTCCTTCGCTCCATAGATGCTGCTGCACCCGCTGAGTTTCTCCAGCATTTTTGTCTACCTTCGATTTTCCAGCATCTGCAGTTCCTGCTTGAACAGGATAAAGGAACTAATGTTTAGTGCACGGTAAAGCCCGATTCCATCTCCAATGAGGTAGCTGGAAGTTCAGGACCGCTCTCTAGTTGGTGGTAGGATGGTTCAGTCGCCTGATAACAGCTGGAAGAAACTGTCCCTTGAATCTGGAGGTGTGCCTTTTCACACTTCTGTACCTCTTGCCCGACAGGAGAGGGGAGAAGAGGGAGTGAGGTGCAGGACAGGCCATTCAGCCCATCAAGTCTGCTCTGATAATCAACAACAGTTATGGGCCAGCTTCATGAGTCTGTAGTACGGGCAGCCTGAACACACACTGTAGAACGGGTTGATTGTAAAAGATCTTGTAGAGGTGTACAAAATCATAAGAGGAATCGATCGGGTAGACGCACAGAGTCTCTTGCCCAGAGTAGGGGAATCGAGGACCAGAGGACACAGGTTCAAGGTGAGGGGGAAAAAAAAAGATTTAATAGGAATCTGAGGGGCCCTGAGATACCCCGGGTAACCTTTTTCACACAGAGGGTGGAGAGTGTATGGAACAAGCTGCCAGAGGAGGTAGTTGAGGCTGGGACTATCCCGACGTTTAAGAAACAGTTAGACAGGTACATGGATAGGACGGGTTTGGAGGGGTGTGGGTCAAGCGCAGGCAGATGGGACTATGGGTATCTTGGCCGGTGTGGGCGAGTTGGGCCGAAGGGCCTGTTTCCACATAAAGTGCAAGTGAAATGAATTTGCCAGGAGCGGTACAATGAAAAAGGAACATACAATACACAATAATTTTTTTTTAACACAAACACCCACCACAGCATTCGTCACTGTGGTGGGAGGCACAACATTTGGCCAGTCCTCCTCCGGGACCTCAACCCTCCACAGTCACCGCTGCGGGCATCCAAAAGTTCAGACAAGGCAAAGTTCAGATAAAGTCCAGGTAAGTCCATCAGTCTATGACTCTATGTACAGACTCGTTGGACCGAAGGGCCTGTTTAAATGCTCTATCTCTAAACTAAACTATGCTGAACCACACTAAATGTGTAGGAATTAACTGTAGATGCTGGTTTAATCCGAAGATAGACACCAAATTCCTTGGTGTAGGATAGTGTTAGTGTACGGGCTGATAGGTGGACTCGGTGGGCTGAAGGGCCTGTTTCCACACTGCATCTCTAAACTAAACTAAACTGTAGATAGACTCAAAATACTGGAGTAACTCAGCGGGACGGGCAGCGTCTCTGAACAGAAGGAATGGGTGACGTTTCGGGTCGAGACCCTTCTTCAGTCTCGACCCGAAATGTTACTCAATAGACAATAGGTGCAGGAGGAGGCCATTCGGCCCTTCGAGCCAGCACCGCCATTCAATGTGATCATGGCTGATCGTCCCCAATCAGTACCCCGTTCCTGCCTTCTCCCCATATCCCCCTATCTTTAAGAGCCCTATCTTGCTCTCTCTTGAGAGTATCCAGAGAACCGGCCTCCACCACCCTCTGAGGGCTTCATTGCTTCTCATTGCTTCTCTCCAGAGATGCTGCCTGTCCCGCTGAACTAAACCAAGAGAAAATCACTTAAACTAAACAAAGCTGTTTGAAGCTGGAAGGTACACAAAAATGCTGGAGAAACTCAGCGGGTGCAGCAGCATCTATGGAGCGAAGGAAATAGGTAACGTTTCGGGACGAAACACTGAAGGAAATAGGCAACGTTTCGGGCCGAAACACTGAAGGAAATAGGCAACGTTTCGGGCCGAAACACTGAAGGAAATAGGCAACGTTTTGGGCCGAAACACTGAAGGAAATAGGCAACGTTTCGGGCCGAAACACTGAAGGAAATAGGCAACGTTTCGGGCCGAAACACTGAAGGAAATAGGCAACGTTTCGGGCCGAAACACTGAAGGAAATAGGCAACGTTTCGGGCCGAAACACTGAAGGAAATAGGCAACGTTTCAGGCCGAAACCCTTCCGGGTTTCGGCCCGAAACGTTGCCTATTTCCTTCGCTCCATAGATGCTGCTGCACCTGCTGAGTTTCTCCAGCATTTTTGTCTACCTTCGATTTTCCAGCATCTGCAGTTCCTTCTTTAACAACTGTTTGAAGCTGGACTTGAACCTCCAGTGGTGTGAGTTGGGAGATGAGGTCCACCCCCCTCTCGGTCCCGCCACTGATAGTCGACGCTGACTGCCCAAAGTGGAACCTTAAACCCCGCTAAAAATACCTGGAGGATAATCCTGCTGGCCGGGAAATGTCGTGGAAGGCAGTTTCTGAGGGTGTGTGTTTAACAGCTTATCTTGCAACACATTCTCACTGCCCTGCATGTGGGAAAGATGCAAGGTGGCTGCTATTTTGTGGCTCATGTTCCCTCTCGCAGGGGGGTTGGAGGTTGCAGAGAGACATGGAGCAAGGACAGAACGTTACATAGATACATAGAAAATAGGTGCAGGAGTGGGCCATTCGGACCTTCGAGCCTGCACCGCCATTCAATATGATCATGGCTGATCATCCAACTCAGTATCCCGTACCTGCCTTCTCTCCATACCCCCTGATCCCTTTAGTCACAAGGGCCACATCTAACTCCCTCTTAAATATAGCCAATGAACTGGCCTCAACTACCCTCTGTGGCAGAGAGTTCCAGAGATTCACCACTCTCTGTGTGAAAACGTTTTTCCTCATCTCGGTCTTAAAGGATTTCCCCCTTATCCTTAAACTGTGACCCCTTGTCCTGGACTTCCTCAACATCGGGAACAATCTTCCTGCATCTAGCCTGTCCAACCCCATAAGAATTTTGTACGTTTCTATAAGATCCCCTCTCAATCTCCTAAATTCTAGCGAGTATAAGCCAAGTCTATCCAGTCTTTCTTCATATGAAAGTCCTGACATCCCAGGAATCAGTCTGGTGAACCTTCTCTGCACTCCCTCTATGGCTATAATGTCCTTCCTCAGATTTGGAGACCAAAACTGTACGCAATACTCCAGGTGTGGTCTCACCAAGACCCTGTACAACTGCAGTAGAACCTCCCTGCTCCTATACTCAAATCCTTTTGCTATGAAAGCTAACATACCATTCGCTTTCTTCACTGCCTGCTGCACCTGCATGCCTACTTTCAATGACTGGTGTACCATGACACCCAGGTCTCGCTGCATCTCCCCTTTTCCTAATCGGCCACCATTTAGATAATAGTCTGCCTTCCCGTTTTTGCCACCAAAGTGGATAACCTCACATTTATCCCCATTATACTGCATCTGCCATGCATTTGCCCACTCACCCAGCCTATCCAAGTCACCTTGCAGTCTCCTAGCATCCTCCTCACAGCTAACACTGCCCCCCAGCTTAGTTCATGATATAGGGCAGGTTTGGAGGGATACGGGCCAAATGCAGGCAGGTGGGACTAGTGTAGATGGCACATGTTGGCAAGTGTGGGCAAGTTGGGCCGAAGGGCCTGTTTCCAAGCTGTCACACTCTATCTCCCAGTGACTATTGCTCACTAGGTGATGTTGTGAGACACTCCATGTAGGGTTTTTGTCATGTATCAAGGTGCAGTGAACAACTCTGTCCAATTAAATTAAATAATATTATACATCGCACAATAGGGTGTAAAAAGGAAGATATCTAAGGATGGAGCCCGGGTCTCTGGGGCTGTGAGGCCACCGTGCCACCTTAGGGTAGGCTGAGACATTATCTTACAATTAACTAGACCAGGGGTTGAACAAAATATTCCTGAGCTTCATTGTGGTCTTAGAAGTTGTCAAAACATCATTTTTTCACCTCCGCATCATTGCCAAAATCAGACCCTCTCACACCCCCCCCAGCTGCTGAAAGACTCATCCATGCCTTCATCTCCTCCCGACTGGACTACTGTAACTCTCTTCTCTTTGACATCAATTCCAGCAACATCAACCGACTCCAACTGGTCCAGAATGCAGCCGCCCGACTCATCACCCACACCAAATCCTGGCACCACATCACCCCAGTTCTCAAAGAACTTCCAAGTAAAGAGTTGAACAATCTCCACTATAGGAAATAGGCAACGTTTCCTTCGCTCCATGTAAAGAGTTGAACAATCTCCACTATAGGAAATAGGCGACGTTTCCTCCGCTCCATGTAAAGAGTTGAACAATCTCCACTATAGGAAATAGGCAACGTTTCGGGCCGAAACCCTTCCGGGTTTCGTCCCGAAACGTTGCCTATTTCCATCGCTCCATAGATGCTGTTGCACCCGCTGAGTTTCTCCAGCATTTTTGTCTACCTTCGATTTTCCAGCATCTGCAGTTCCTTCTTAAGCAGGATAAAGGAACACCTCCGGTCGGTCTGCAATAACCTACCCGACCTCCCGGTGGCTCAGCACTTCAACTCCCCCTCCCATTCCGTATCCGACCTCTCTGTCCTGGGTCTCCTCCATGGCCAGAGAGCGAGCAACACCGGAAATTGGAGGAGATGCACCTCGTACTCCAACTGGTCCAGAATGCAGCCGCCCGACTCATCACCCACACCAAATCCTGGCACCACATCACCCCAGTTCTCAAAGAACTTCACTGGCTTCCCATTTCCCACCGGATCACCTACAAAATCCTGGTCCTCACCTACAAAGCCCTCAACCACTTGCCCCCCCCCCCTTATCTCACTGACCTCCTCTCCCCCTACCAACCCTCACGGTCCCTCAGATCCACATCAGCCCGTCTCCTCTCCATTCCGAAATCCAACCTCTGCACTTTCGGAGACAGAGCCTTCTCCAGGGCAGCTCCCAGGCTCTGGAATTCCCTCCCACAACTGATCTGAAATTCTGAGTCCCTCACCATCCTCCAGTCCCACCTCAAGACCCATCTCTTCACCTCTGCATACCCTTAGTCCCATGTCCCCCTCCCCTTTGCATCTCTGTCTTACTGCTCTATTAAAAAAAAAATTTGACTCTCAATGTAAAGCGACTTTGAGTCCTTGAAAAGTGCTATGTAAATAAAATGTATTATTAATATTATTGTTATTAGATAGATTCAGAAACCATTTGGTTGAAGACGTCTTTGCCTAGCGTTGCTGACGACTTCCATCTTCTGGTTGCCACAAGTAATGCACTTGCAAGGTACACAAAAATGGTGGAGAAACTCAGCGGGTTCAGCAGCATCTATGGAGCGAAGGAAATAGGCAACGTTTCGGGGCCGAAACCCTTCTTCAGACTGGTGGGGGGGGCGGGGAGAAGAAAGGGAAAAGGCGGAGGAGGAGCCCGAGGGCTGAGGGATGGATAGGATGGAGGGATAGGAAGGGGAGGAGACAGCAGGGGCTAGCAAAATTGGGAGAATTCAATGTTCATGCTCCCAGGATTAGATTAGATTAGATTCCTTTATTTGTCATTCAGACCTTTCGGTCTGAACGAAATTCCGTTGCCTGCAGTCATACATATAATAATAAATAACAAAACACACAATAAACACAAATTAACATCCACCACAGTGAGTTCACCAAGCATCTCCTCACTGTGATGGAGGCAAAAGTCTTAAAGTCTCTGTCTCTTCCCTCTTTGTTCTCCCTCTGCGCCGAGGCGATCCAGGCTTCTGATGTTGTGACCCCGCCGGGTGATGCAGACTCCCCAAGCGGAATATGAGGTGCATTTCCTCCAATTTCCGGTGTTGCTCGCTCTGTCCATGGAGGAGACCCAGGACAGAGAGGTCAGATACGGAATGGGAGGGGGGGTTGAAGTGCTGAGCCACCGGGAGGTCGGGTTGGTTATTGCGGACCGACCGGAGGTGTTCCTTTATCCTGTTTAAGAAGGAACGGGTTTCGGGTTTCGGCCCGAAACGTTGCCTATTTCCTACAGGGTTTCGGCCCGAAACGTTGCCTATATCCTTTGCTCCATAGATGCTGCTGCACCTGCTGAGTTTCTCCAGCATTTTTGTCTACCTTCCCCTTTATCCTGTATCTGTACACTGTGGACGGCTCGATTGTAATCATGTATTGTCTTTCCATTGATTGGATTAGCTTAACCTCATCTAACCGTCCGGAGGAGGAGCCATCTTGGGGAACGGCTGTTAACCAGCAGCTGTCCGTTAAATTCACTTTTGTTCTTAGATTTTAGTTTTTTCTGTCTATGTCTGTTGGGGAATTTTGACTTTTCATGTGGGTGGGTAATAGGGGGAAACTATTTCCTGGTCGGTGAGGCAGCTTTTTCTCCGGGCTGCAGCATAACATCATGTTCAGAATACAAACTAAATGCTACAAACTAAAATATTGTTAAAAATTATTAGTTGACTTTTCGGGACGAGACCCTTCCTCAAGCCCCTTCTTCAGTGTGAAGGATTATGGGGCGAAGGCAGGAGAAAGGGGTTGGGAGGGAAAGTTAGATCATCCGAAGATAGACACAGAACGCTGGAGTAACTCATCGGGACAGGCAGCATCTCTGGAGAGAAGGAATGGGTGACGTTTCGGGTCGGGGCCCTTCTTCAGACCCGGAATGTCACCCATTCCTTCTCTCCAAAGATGCTGCCTGTCCCGATGAGTTACTCCAGCTTATTGTATCTATCTTCGGATTAAACCAGCACCTGCTGTTCCTTCTTACACAAAGACAGATCAGCCATGATTGAATGGCGGAGTAGACTTGATGGCCGAATGGCCTAATTCTGCTCATGGGAATTAAGTACATAAGTTACAGGGGCAGAATTAGGCCATTCGGCCCAATCGACTCTCCCATCATTCATTCATGGTTGATCGCCCGGGGGTATCGCCTCAGCGCAGAGGGAGAAGAGGAGGGAAGAGACTGCAGACCTAAGACTTTTGCCTCCATCACAGTGAGGAGATGCTGGGTGGACTCACTGTGGTGCATGTTAATATGTGTTTATTGTTGTTATTGTATTATATGTATGACTGCTGCAATTTCATCCAGACTTCGGTCTGAACGACAATAAAGGCATATCTATCTATCTATCTCCCCATAATCACTCACACCTCAAAGATAGGAAGCAGGTGGGGTGGGTGGGGTTGTGGATGGAGGGATGGGCAAGGTGTTGGGAGATGTTGGACAAGGGGGTGGGCAGGGTGTTGGGAGGGAGTTTGGTCACCTAATGAACACAGAGTGCTGAAGTAACTCAGCGGTCAGGCAGCATCTGTGGACAACATGGATAGGTGACGTTTCACAGAGTGCTGGAGTAACTCAGCGGGTCAGGCAGCATCTGTGGAGAACATGGATAGGTGACGTTTCACAGAGTGCTGGAAGTAACTCAGCGGGTCAGGCAGCATCTGTGGACAACATGGATAGGTGACGTTTCACAGAGTGCTGGAGTAACTCAGCGGGTCAGGCAGCAACTCGGGAATTGTGTTTAGTTTATGGTCATGTTTACCGAGCTACAGTACAAAGCTTTTGTTGCGTGCTAACCTTACAATACATTACAATAGAGGCCACGCTTCACAAATCATCAGGGAATAAGATATTTTGGAAAGATGACACATGGCAACTCTTTTAGATTAAAATTTAATGAGTTCAGTTCAGTTTATTGTCACGTGTACCGAGGTACAGCGAAAAGCTTTGTTGCGTGCTAACCTGTCAGCGGAAAGACAATACATGATTACAATCGAGCCGTTTACATTGTACAGATACATGATTGTAGTTGATGGTCCAGTTGTTGATGGTCCAGTTGTTGTTGTGATTGATGGTCCAGTTGTTGTTGTAGTTGATGGTCCAGTTGTTGTTGTGATTGATGGTCAGTTGTTGTGGTTGATGGTCCAGTTGTTGCTGGTCCAGTTGTTGTTGTAGTTGATGGTCCAGTTGTTGTTGTGATTGATGGTCCGGTTGTTGTGGTTGATGGTCCAGTTGTTGTTGTTTTGATTGATGGTCCAGTTGTTGTTGTGATTGGTGGTCCAGTTGTTGTTGTGATTGATGTCCAGTTGTTGTTGTTGTAGTTGATGGTCCAGGTGTTGTTGTAGTTGATGGTCCAGTTGTTGTTGTGATTGATGGTCCAGTTGTTGATGGTCCAGTTGTTGTTGCAGTTGATGGTCCAGTTGTTGTTGTGATTGATGGTCCAGTTGTTGATGGTCCAGTTGTTGTTGTGATTGATGGTCCAGTTGTTGATGGTCCAGTTGTTGTTGTGATTGATGGTCCAGTTGTTGATGGTCCAGTTGTTGTTGTGATTGATGGTCCAGTTGTTGATGGTCCAGTTGTTGTTGTAGTTGATGGTCCAGTTGTTGATGGTCCAGTTGTTGTTGTGATTGATGGTCCAGTTGTTGATGGTCCAGTTGTTGTTGTGATTGATGGTCCAGTTGTTGATGGTCCAGTTGTTGTTGTGATTGATGGTCCAGTTGTTGATGGTCCAGTTGTTGTTGTGATTGATGGTCCAGTTGTTGATGGTCCAGTTGTTGTTGTAGTTGATGGTCCAGTTGTTGATGGTCCAGTTGTTGTTGTAGTTGATGGTCCAGTTGTTGATGGTCCAGTTGTTGATGGTCCAGTTGTTGTTGTGATTGATGGTCCAGTTGTTGATGGTCCAGTTGTTGTTGTAGTTGATGGTCCAGTTGTTGATGGTCCAGTTGTTGTTGTGATTGATGTCCAGTTGTTGATGGTCCAGTTGTTGTTGTAGTTGATGGTCCAGTTGTTGTTGTGATTGATGGTCCAGTTGTTGATGGTCCAGTTGTTGTTGTGATTGATGGTCCAGTTGTTGATGGTCCAGTTGTTGTTGTGATTGATGGTCCAGTTGTTGATGGTCCAGTTGTTGTTGTAGTTGATGGTCCAGTTGTTGATGGTCCAGTTGTTGTTGTGATTGATGGTCCAGTTGTTGATGGTCCAGTTGTTGTTGCAGTTGATGGTCCAGTTGTTGATGGTCCAGTTGTTGTTGTGATTGATGGTCCAGTTGTTGATGGTCCAGTTGTTGTTGTGATTGATGGTCCAGTTGTTGATGGTCCCAGTTGTTGTTGTAGTTGATGGTCCAGTTGTTGATGGTCCAGTTGTTGTTGTAGTTGATGGTCCAGTTGTTGATGGTCCAGTTGTTGTTGTAGTTGATGGTCCAGTTGTTGATGGTCCAGTTGTTGTTGTAGTTGATGGTCCAGTGTTGTTGTTGTTGTTGTTGTGATTGATGGTCCAGTTGTTGATGGTCCAGTTGTTGTTGTAGTTGATGATCCAGGCGTCGTGGCGGCGGTTGGGGCCACGTGACAGTGCGCTTCCCCCCGAGACGTCACCGCGCTCCTGTCACGTGGGCGGCGGCGGGGGGGGCGGCGTCACGTGGCTCCGCCCGGCGCGTGACGTCGGGGCGGGTCCACCCTGAGGGCGGCGCCATAGCAACGGCCCCTGAGACGGAGGGAGGCGGCGGCGGGAGGGACAGGTGTGTGTGGGGGGGGGGAGGGGGGGGATGATGGAGGGAGAGGGGGGAGAGGGAAGATGGATGGAGAGAGAGGAGAGGGGAGGGAGAAGTGGAGGGGAGAGGGAGGGGGAGGGGAGGGGGATGGAAAGGGAGGGAGGGAGGGGAGAGAAGAGGGAAAGAGGAGGAACGACGGAGGGGGGGGGTGGGATAGAGAGGTTAGAGTGGAGTGAGGGGGAGTGGAGTGGGGTGGAGGGAGGGAGGGAGAGAGAGTGGAGGGGGGAAGAGGAGGAGGGACTGGGGGGGTGAGGGAACGAGAGGGAGATGAGGGTCAGTGAGGGGGAGAGCGAGGAGAGGGATCGAGGGAGGGAGGTGAGGAGGAATGATGGAGGGGAGGGGTGGAGGATGAGGGGATGGAGGGAGTAGAGTCAGGGGAGATGAGAGTGAAGGAGGGTCTCGACCCAAAACATCTCCCATTCCTTCTCTCCAGAGACGCTGCTGTCCCGCCGAGTTACTCCAGCTTTTTGTGATATGGGGTAAAATGGGGGGGGGGGGGGGATTAGGGGAACCGTGGGGAATTGGGGAGGTGGGGGCATTGGGGAAATGTCGGGACATGGAGAGAGATGGAAGAATGATGGGGGGAGGGTCAATGGAAATAGGAAACCTATGAACCTATCTCTCTATGAATGTCATGGCCGCTGATAACTTGAGAGTTAATTTTCAATATTTATTTTACTGATATCTAAAACATTTTTAAATTATGTATATGTTTATTTGCCTGGACAAGGGAGGCTCATAAAGCAAGCCATTTAAATTCTGATTGCTTGTTTAATAATTCCCTGCCTCTTTTCTGAGTTCTGTGCCTCAAAGTCATGTAATCACTAATGTAACACAATTTACTCCTTGTATCTAAAAGTTTTATCAGTTGTAAAATCATTATTTTATGATTTTACGATTTCCGTGTTTTTGGCACGCCAATGCTTTTCATGAAGTCTAATTATACAATGGCCGAGGGTGAAATTTCACAACTCAGTGAGATTTGGGAAGGTTTGCAGCGTAAATAAATAAACGTATTTTGGCATGCATTCAGGAGAAGAACCCAATTTGATTAATGATTAGAAGTCTAGGTCTAATGACTCAACTAGAGGGCACAGCCTCGGAATTAAAGGACGTTCCTTTAGGCAGGAGATGAGGAGAAATTTCCTTAGTCAGAGGGTGGTGAATCTGTGGAATTCTTTGCCACAGAAGGTTGCGGAGGTCAAGTCAGTGGATATTTTTAAGGCAGAGATAAATTCGTGATTAGTATGGGTGTCAGGGGTTATGGGGGAGAAGGTTAGGAGGGTGAGATTGATCAGCCATGATTGAATGGTGGAGTAGACTGGAGGGGCTGAATGGCCTAATTCTGCTCCTTAATGCTCCACATGACTTTAATGCATGGTAGTTTGGCACACAGTGCTGGAGTAATTCACAGCAACAAGTGAACACTGGAGAACATGGATAGGTGATGTTTCAGATTGAGAGAAAGGTCTGAAAAAGGGTCCTGACCCAAAACGTCACCCATCCATGTTCTCCACAGATGCTGCCTGACCCGCTGAGTTACTCCAGCACTCTGTGAAACGTCACCTATCCATGTTCTCCACAGATGCTGCCTGACCCGCTGAGTTACTCCAGCACTCTGTGAAACGTCACCTATCCATGTTCCGGCAGCATCTATGGAGCGAAGGAAATAGGCAAAGTTTCGGCCCGAAACCCTTCCGGGTTTCGGCCCGAAACGTTGCCTATTTCCTTCAGGGTTTCGGCCCGAAAGGTTGCCCATTTCCTTCGCTCCACAGATGCTGCCTGACCCGCTGAGTTACTCCAGCACTCTGTGAAACGTTACCCATCCATGTTCTCCACAGATGCTGCCTGACCCGCTGAGTTACTCCAGCACTCTGTGCCTTTTTTAATATACTATCATGTGTAGACACTGTAGCCTGGGACTTCATAATTTCCTGTGAAAGCTCAGTTACTAGCAGGCAGGAAAGACACAAGTTGCTGGAGTAACTCAGTGGCTCAGGCAGCATCCCTGGAGAACATGGACAGTTGACGTTTAGGGTCAGGACCCTTCTTCATTACGGCAAAGCTTGCAAATCAGATTTTCTGCTCCAGTGGTTTACAGTCAAGTTTTTAATGGAAGCAACCGGGTTAAAGCTCTTTGTGTGTGTGTAATATACTGAATATAAACTATTCTGATATAGTCAGTCTGGAGAAGAGTTCCGACCTGAAATGTCACCCACCCATGTTCTCCAGAGATGCTGCCTGGCCTGCTAATTGTTACTGCACTGTCCTTTTTCCTCATAAAACCTCTTGTTTACTTTAGACTTTAGAGATACAGAGCGGAAACTGGCCCCTAAATCCACCGAGTCCGCGCCGACCAGCAATTACCCGGTACACTAGCACTAACCTACACGCTAGGGACAATTTACAGAAGCAAGTCTCTGGACAGTGGGAGGAAATCTGAGCACCCGGAGAAAACCTATGCGGTCACAGGCATAACATGCAAACTCCGTACAGACAGCACCCGTAGTCAGGATCAAACCTGGGTTTCTTGCACTGTAAGGCAGCAACGCTCGGCTGTACCACCGAGTCACCCATGTTCTGTGGTGCTTAAAAGAATTAGAGGGTAGGGATTGGAGACACAGCCCCCTGTGCCAGACTTGCGGATCAGAGGTGATCAGAACCTCAATTCCAGAACCAGGGCCCACAGTTTAAGAACAAGGGGTAAGCCATTTAGAACGGAGACAAGGAAATACTTTTTCACACAGAGAGTGGTGAGTCTGTGGAATTCTCTGCCTCAGAGGGCGGTGGAGGCCGGTTCTCTGGATACTTTAAAGAGAGAGCTAGATGGGGCTCTTAAAGATAGCGGAGACAAGGGATTAAGAAGGAACTGCAGATGCTGGAAAATCGAAGGTAGACAAAAGTGCTGGAGAAACTCAGCGGGTGCAGCAGCATCTATGGAGCGAAGGAAATAGGCAACGTTTCGGGCCGAAACCGTTCTTCAGACTGCTGTCCGCGGAGTCAAGGGATATGGGGAGAAGGCAGGAACGGGGTACTGATTGTGGATGATCAGCCATGATCACATTGAATGGCGGTGCTGGCTCGAAGGGCCGAATGGCCTACTTCTGCGCCTATTGTGTATTGTCTATTATGTTTTTTCCGCATATCTTTATGAACTACACTCGATTCCCTTCTGCGTTATTCCCACTGGATCAGTGTATTTATCTAACTTACATCATGTGTATTTATGCAGTTTATCTCAGCCACTCCCTATGGTAGTCATTGCATGTTCGCCATTCTCTGGTAAACAACTTTCTCCTGAATGCATTACTCAATTTATCGAAGTCAATCTTCTGTTTATGATGTTTAGTTCAGGCCCGTCCACTGGAGGGTACATCCTCGCTGCATCTTAAACCCCGCATAAATTGTCACCATTTGGTCCTGTAATTTCTACACAGCTCCAGCCTCTTCAGCCACAGAGTGCTGGAGTAACTCAGCGGGTCAGGCAGCATCTGTGGAGAACATGGATAGGTGACGTTTCACAGAGTGCTGGAGTAACTCAGCGGGTCAGGCAGCATCTGTGGAGAACATGGATAGGTGACGTTTCACAGAGTGCTGGAGTAACTCAGCGGGTCAGGCAGCATCTGTGGACAACATGGATAGGTGACGTTTCACAGAGTGCTGGAGTAACCCGGTGGTCAGGCAGCATCTGTGGAGGAAAACGGACAGACAACATTTTGGATTGGGACCCTTCTTCAGACTCCAAAAGCTCTGGAGAAGAGTACTTGCACAAAATGTCTCCTCTCCATTCCTCTCCACAGATGCTGCCTCACCCACTGAGTTACAATACTTGCAATAGTTTGCAATACGTATAATGATATTGTAGTCTTTTGTATAATTGTTTAAACCGTTTGTTTGTGCTGATTCTCATCTACTTGCCCAGTCTAATGTATAACACCTGGCTAGGAAGCTATACTGTGTAGGAAGGAACTGCAGATGCTGGTTTACACCGAAGATAGACACAAAATGCTGGAGTAACTCAGCAGGACAGGCAGCATCTCTGAAAAAAAGGAATGAGTGACGTTTGAGGTCAAGACCCTACTTCAGTTTGAATTACTCACTGAGTTACTCCACCATTTTGTGTCTATCTTAGGAAGCTATACTGTCAACTCATTCAAGGGGCGTGTAATAACTATTTCACACCTGGATTCCCAAGTGCGTTACACAATTTTATTCTCAATGTTGGCCTGTTAAAAGTGTTAACAGAAACACAAAAGTCAAAGAAGCTATTTCAGCCTTCTTAAGCTGCAATATGTCTGGAGAAAACCTTCTAAATAAGTAAAATATTAGGTTGGAATTCTAGCCTGTAAATGTCAAGTTTATTACAAGCTCAGTGAATGAGGTACAGGTTAAATTAAAAATTTGCAGCAGCAACACAGGCTCACAGTGGCCTGTCCCACTTTCACCACCTAATTCACGACCTCTGCCGAGTTTGCCCTTGACATACTCGCAGCATGGTCGTCACGAGGTCGTAGGCAGGTCATAGGTAGGTTGTGATGTTAGACGTAGGTACTCAAGTGGCATCAAGTAGGTCGGGCGTTTTTCTAGCCTGATGAAAAATGTCCACGAGTAAAAAAGGTCATGAATTAGGTGGTGAAAGTGGGACAGGCCCTAGGCATGACAATGAAAAGATAAAATCAGCAAAAACAAGACACCAATGCAAAACACAGTCATAGAGTCCTACAGCATAGAAACAGGCCCTTCGGCCCATCTTGTCCATGCCGACCAAGGTACCTCATCTCCAATAGTCCCATCTGCCTGCGTTTGGCCGATATCCCTCTCAACCAGGTTGCGACTGAGAGCAGAGAGACACCCAGGCTAATTCTCTCTGCAAAGCACTTACTCTGAGAAGCTTTAAAACATTTAGATATGGAAGGGCAAAGCTTCCTTGCATGCAAGGGGAAGTGATATAATAAAGAGGGCCGTGTAAAAATGGGCAGCACCAACCTTTTAGTCAAATGATGGCATGTAAATCGGCAGTATATGACTGGTAGTTATCTGTACGATCCTGCTGACTTGCTAGTCGCTCACCTTTTAATCAGATGTTGTTACGAGGCTGTGAATGGACATATAATTATATACTAACAATGTAATTATCCTTTCAGTGTTTCTGTTGGAGCCGAGTTCTGCTCATTCACGAGAGATTGAAAGACACAGCAAAGTTTTAGTGTGTGAGTACCCTTGGTGTATTTATTTCTTCATCTGTCTCCTCTTCTATCCTTTCCTTCCTTTCACCTTGTGGTGAATTGGCCCTTTGGCTTCATCTCCTGCCCTTTGTTCCAGCCTGGGTTGATTTATCAGCTGTGGAATATGGTCCTGCCTATAGCTCCATTAGTATTGTTCAGTGCTCAACACAAACGCTCTGTCTTGGTGTGTAGGACAGAACTGCAGTTGCCGGTTTAAACCGAAGATAGACATGAAAAGCTGGAGTGACTCAGCGAGTCAGGCAGCATCTCTGGAGAAAAGGAACGGGTGACGTTTCAGGTCTGAAGAAGGGTCTCGACCCGAAACATCACCTATTCCTTCGCTCCATAGATGCTGCCTCACCCGCTGAGTTTCTCCAGCGTTTTTGTCTCGATTTTTCCAGCATCTGCAGTTCTTTCTTTAACAAAGAGTGAAGCATCATCAGAGGTACTGCCTGGTGGATCAGGCATTAAATCAAGGCCCCTTCTTGTCTCTTAGGTGAGTTTCAGTGTAGTTTATTGTCACGTGTACCGAGGTACAGTGTAAAGCTGTTGTTGCATGCTAACCAGTCAGCAGAAAGACAATACATGTTTGCTGTCGAGCCGTCCACGGTGTACAGATACATGATCAAGGGAATAACGTGTATTTAGTGCAAGATAAAGTCCAGGAAAGTCTGATCAAAGATAGCCCGAGGGTCTCCAATGAGGTAGATGGTAGGTAGACACAAAATGCTGGAGAAACTCAGCAGGTGAGGCAGCATCTATGGAGAGAAGGAATTGGTGACGTTTTGGGTCGAGACCCTGGTCTGCCTCGAGGGCGGTGGAGGCCGGTTCTCTGGATGCTTTCAAGAGAGAGCTAGATAGGGCTCTTAAAGATAGCGGAGTCAGGGGATATGGGGAGAAGGCAGGAACGGGGTACTGATTGTGGATGATCAGCCATGATCACATTGAATGGCGGTGCTGGCTCGAAGGGCCGAATGGCCTACTCCTGCACCTATTGTCTATTGTCTAAGACATGGATAGATGACGTTAGACCCTTCTTCAGATTGACATGGCACAAAACGTCATCTATCCACATTATCCAGAGATGCTGCCTGACCTGCTGAGTTATTCCAGCACTTGGGGTGCCTTTTTTTCCAAAATGTATTGTGATAAGTGGAAAAGCAAGGAACTGCCGACATAGATTCAGGTTTATTATTGAAAAATGTACTGAGTAGCACTGAAAAGCTTTGTTTTGCATGCGATCTAACCAAATCAGATAATACTATACATAAATTCAATCAGGAAAACTCACATACAATAGGTAGGCGATGGGAAAGATACAGTGCAGTGCGGAATTTAGCTAGAAAATCAATTTAAAAGATTAAGGGCGATTGGCTGATGGTAGATCCTTCTCTAGGATGAGTTGGTCTGAAATGTTTGCAATTAAAAGAATGGAATCAGACTTTACTGACTGCACTGGTAAAGAACTTGTACGAAATTCCCAGTGTGCTGGTAATTTTCCTAAAGTTGTTGGAGGCTGTGGATCAAACCTGGAGATTTTATGGTCAGGGTAAACGTATAGCACCCATTATCCATGGGTGCTCCTTTGGCTACATGGGCTAGGTGCTGGCATCTCAAATCAAACCGTGCGGGCAGAAGAGACTGCAGAGGCCGGAATCCAGAGCAAAACACAAAGTGTGGAGGAACTCAGTGGGTCAGCAGCACCCAGGGAGGGAATAGACAGGAGATGTTTCAGGTCAGGACCCTTCTTCCGACCTGTCCCAAACCCAAACGTTGCTTCTCCGTTCCATCGGCCATGATGCTACCGGTCAGGATACTTTGACACTGTCAGATGAAGGGTCTTGGCCCCAAACATCACCTATTCCTTCTCTCCAGAGACGCTGCCTGAGCCAATGATCCAGCATTTTGTGTCTGTCTTCGGTGTAAACCAGTATCTGCAGTTCCTTTCATGGATTCATTCTTCTCCATTCTACCGGCAGGTGCTGCTTGACCCAATAGACAATAGGTGCAGGAGGAGGCCATTCGGCCCTTCGAGCCAGCACCGCCGTTCAATGTGATCATGGCTGATCATCCCCAATCAGTACCCCGTTCCTGCCTTCTCCCCATATCCCCTGACTCCGCTATCTTTAAGAGCCCTATCTAGCTCTCTCCACCGGCCTGAGGCAGAGAATTCCACAGACTCACCACTCTCCGTTCTAAATGGCTTACCCCTTATTCTTAAACTGTGTGGCCCCTGGTTCTGGACTCCCCCAACATCGGGAACATGTTTCCTGCCTCTAGCATGTCCAAACCCTTAATAATCTTATATGTTTCAATAAGATCTGCTGAGTTGCTCCAGCTAGGTGCTTATGTACTGAACTGTATACACAAATGAATGAATTTCACTGTAGCTCGGTACATGTGACAAATAAAGTCCCATAGCATTTTGTGCTTAACTCTGAAACCAAACATTGGCAGTTATGTGGAGACACAAGGAATCGCAGGTGCTGGTTCACCAGCAAAAGACACTGGAGTAACTCCGTGGGCCAGGCAGCATCTCTGGAGAGTGACGGTTACCTGCCAATTTATTATCTGACAGAGAAAAGATGGATTCATTTTTCTACCAGAAATCTGGGGGGTGAATGTGTAGAATTTCCCCGTGTTTTGATCATCAGTTTAGCCTGAAACACTCGCATTTTCATTCCCTTTTCCACTCCAATGGCTGACAGTCCAGCTGCGTCCTTCTTGTTCCTCCTGCTGCCGAGATCTCTTTTGTTCCAAAGTCGCGCGTGATATAACGATGGGATAAACAGGAAGGAAAGAAGCAAAGCATCAACACGCAATATTAATTTTATTTGTTCAAACGTCATCCCTTTCCCCTTTTGTTTAAAAAGAGGTCACCGTTTCTGTGCAAGACAGCAGCAAATGTTAACAGCTGGCAAACCGTGTACAGTTTTGTGAATGACGCTCCTGATTACACTTGACATGCTGTTATCTCCATTCTCAATCTGATCATCTGGTGAAGAATTCTGCCCACAGGGCAAGTTTAAAATGCACAGTGGTTGCAAAGTGCACAAAACAGCTTATATTTCTCTGAAGAACTTGCGAGCAGGATGGGAAGTATGAAAGGGCTTGTTGTTTAGGTGGCCCTGCAAGGTTGTTGCCATGGGATGGAATTTCAGTGGAGATTCGCAGCCAAACACTAATATATTCACAATACCCACTGACTGACGATGTCCAGGTGGTGGAAAGTGATGCCTTTGAAGGTTTAGTTTAGAGATACAGTGTGGAAACAGGCCCTTCGGCCCACCGAGTCCGTGCCGACCAATGATCACCTGTACACCAGCTCTATCCTACACACTGGGGACAATTTACAGAAGTCAATTAACCCATAAACCTGAACATCTTTGGAGTGTTGGAGGAAACCGGAGAAAGCTCAGGCGGTGATAGGGAGAAGCTACAAACTCGGTACAGACAGCACCCATAGCCAGGATCGAACCCGGGTCTCTGGTGCTGTGAGGCAGCATCTCGACCGCTGCGTCAATGTACTGCCCAGTCTTGTTGGGTGTCTATCCGCCTTGCCTGTGTCTGACTGAGGATTGAAGCACCCACTATTTCATTTACCTATTGTGCTTGCTGGTCCATCAAAATCTCATCTCATTTCCCTCCCTCATAGAGTCATAGAGAACGAAACAGGCCCATCGGCCCAACTCATCCCTGCCGACCAAGATGCCCCAGCTATGCTAGTCTCACCAGCCTGCGTTTGGCCCATATCCTCTAAACATTCCCTATCAATGTACCTGTCCAAATGTCTTTTAAATATTGTTATAGTACCGGCCTCAATTACCTGAACACACAATATTCAACAGATAGGTACATGGATAGGAAAGGTTTAGAAGGACCTGGGCCAAAGGCAGGCAGGTGGGAGTATCTTGGTCTGCATGGGCAAGTTGGGTTGAAGGGCCTGTTTCTGTGCTGTATGACTCTATCTCTTTGCTTTGCAGAGTGAGGTGAGCTGAATTATTCTTCTGCTTCAGGTACCTAGTGCTGGCATTAAACTTTCAGATCTAACACAGTTAATTGCTCAGTAAAGCTATGTCTGAAGCCCCTTGAGAGTGCTGCCTTCTGCACCACTGTGGATTTCGATTTCATGTTTTCAGTTCAATGATTGCCCAATTAAAACAGGATTTTTTTGAACTGCACCAAGTAGAGCTGGATTTGAAGTAGGTCACGGAGGTAAATCCCGGTAAGTACATTGCCACAAAGCCATAGAACCTGCAACCACATCTCATCATTTAATCACAGCATTTTGCGTGTGGTCCCTTGAGACATCTATGTCTTTCCATCGTGCAACAGTTGCAAATGGGACGCTCCAAAATGTAAATGGAAGATTTATTGCCCCATACGCAGCCGGTACCATTATCCCTTTTCTGGATTAGTTGAATTCCAACTAATTCCAACTTGCAACAACTGAGAATAGACACAAAACGCTGGAGTAACTCAGCGGGTCAGGCAACATCTGTGGAGGGAAGGAATAGGCGACGTTTCAGGTCGAGTCCCTTCATCAGTCTGGTGCCGGGGCATCAGGGCGAAGGCCACGGATAACAGGATCAACAAACTCGTCAGGAAGGCCGGCGCCATCCTGGGGGCGGAGTTGGAGTTGGATTCATGGGAGGTTGGCCTTGGAGGGGAGGATGCTCCTCAAACTGCGGAGCGTCCTGGACAATACAGCTCCACCCCCTCCATGACACACTGGTCAACCTGAGGAGCACCTTCAGCAACAGACTGGTTCCACCAAGATGCAGCACAGAACGCCACAGGACATCCTTCTTCCCTGTGGCCGTCAAACTGTACAACTCCTCCCCCTTCTGTCGTGGGGTAGATTGACTCCTCATCGCCTTCCTAAAGGAACCTATTTTTATTCTGAGGCTATGACGTCTGGTCCTAGACTCTCCCACAAGTGGAAACCTCTCCACATCCACTCTATCCATGCCTTTCTCTAGTCGTGAAATAGACACAGTAGACCCAAATCTTTTTCCCAAGAGGAAAACTACTAATTATTGGCTGGCAGTCTGAAACTCACTGCTTCACACCTTCTGTTTACAATTGGCTTTAATAATGGTAGTTTGTCATTCAGCTTTAAGGCCATCCGGCAGTTTGCCAGCTGACCAGCGCAGTCGTTCCCCTGTACCTGCTGTGGGAGATCAGGGAAACGTCACTCTTCTTTCTGGCTGCACCTTGACAGCAAAGTGAGTATGTTTACCGTTTAAAATCCCCGCTAACTCGTTGAAATGTTGTGTTCCTCTGCGATGCAAAACTATGTTTGCCTCGGATTGTATAGTAGAAGAGTTTAGCCGGGTGCTGAGGTGGAAGGAAGGGTTCCGGTCAGTATATGCGGTGTGTTGTAGCTTGGAGTATAAATGCAAGGAGAAGCCTTCTGTATAAGCCACGTGATGGTGTAATCCATCAGTAATTACCGCACATACGAGGGAAGGAGCTGCATTGTCTCCCTCTCACAGCAAGAGAGGAAAGAAATGAAAGCTAATGAGGAGGGATGGAGAATTTGTGCTGTCTCTACACATTCTTTGCTTTAATCTTGAGCGTTCCACCTTTCGTCTGCACTAGCTGAACTTTCTCAGTCAACGCCTGCAGCAGCATTGTGAGTGCAAAAGTGACGTGTTTGTAGCGAGACTACGTGGATCAGTTAGAATAATCCTGCTGCCATCCCCCATTTCTTATTCTTTCTTTCCTGCCTCACGGCCCTCCCCTCTTTCATATCCCCTAGGAATTCCTTCTGTTCATCTCCGAGCGTGACAGATGGTTCCCAGTGTTCTACTTGGAAGATTCTGAGGTAAAATGAGATGCCAAAGAGCAAATGCGTTCTACAATTGCCTTCCTTAAAGGGCCTGTCCCACTTACACGATTTCTTTCCGGCGACTTGCCGGCACCCGTCATAGTCGCAGCAGGTAGCTGAAAATGTTCAACATGTTGAAAACCCAGCGGCGACCAGAAAAAGGTTCTCTTTGGGCGACCACTCACGACCATACAGGTGTCAATAGACAATAGACAATGGGTGCAGGAGTAGGCCATTCGGCCCTTCGAGCCAGCACCGCCATTCAATGTGATCATCCACAATCAGTGCCCCGTTCCTGCCTTCTCCCCATATCCCCTGACTCTGCTATCTTTAAGAGCCCTATCTAGCTCTCTCTTGAAAGCATCCAGAGAACCTGCCTCCACCGCCCTCTGAGGCAGAGAATTCCACAGACTCACAACTCTCTGTGAGAAAAAGTGTTTCCTCGTCTCCATTCTAAATGGCTTACTCCTTATTCTTAAACTGTGGCCCCTGGTTCTGGACTCCCCCAACATCGGGAACAGGTTACCCGCCTCTTGCGTGTCCAAACCCTCAACAGTCTTATATGTTTCAATGAGATGCCCTCTCATCCTTCTAAACTCCAGAGTGTACAAGCCCAGCTGCTCCATTCTCTCAGCATATGACAGTCCCAGCATATGTCGACTTACTAGATAGCACACTCAAAATCTTTTCACTGTACCTTGGTAACTAAGGTGTTTTCAAGCAGGCTGCTTTGTTGTAGATGGCATTAGATGTTATTAACCATACAGAAACTGGAAACTATTCTGACAGCTTCCTCACTCTTGCCATGTAGATGGTGGTAAGGCCACCTTGTATACTGTGCAATCTAAACCTCAATTATGTGATACATTGTCAGAGGAACCAAACCAACCGATTTGGTCGAAACAGAGATAGTATTCAAGGAAATGCACAGAATGGCCACATCTCCTGGACAACATTCCTTCCCTACAATATCTGCAGAAAATGATTATATTTTAACTCTTGAAAGACAGCGAGCTCACAACTGCACACAGATTAACTAATTGTATCTGAAATATTCAGAGACTAGTCAACTTGAATGTTTAAATCTTTCCAATAAATTAGGGGCAAATTCAAGTTACTGCATTACCCTCTCCAAGCTCATTTATATAGCCTCCATTCTTGAAGGATTTCCTTAAAAAATGTTCAACTGGCAGTTCTCTACGATGCTGAGAATTATATTCTGCACTCTGTTTCTTCCCCTTTGCTCTACCTATTGTGTTTGACGATTATATTTATGTAGAATATTATCTGATCTGATTGAATAAAATGCAAAACAAAGCTTTCCACTGTATCTTGGTGCATGTGCCAATAATGGCCCGAAACCATCATTTAAATGACAAATGTTCTGGGGAAGTGTTTGACTGGGAAGTTTCTTGCTTTTTGCACCTTCCAGCACTCTGCGTTAGAGTTTAAAGGCCAGCCTTAGTTTTGACCACTGCCTCAGATGAATAAATTGAGCTTGCTATTGGAGATAGAAAATCTTAGACCTTCGGGTCTGTTTTACCAAGTAATCCAGCGGACAGCTGTTATATTCACTATGTTTTGGGGAGGAATATTCACCACTGGGAATTTTGCACTTTGGTAAATTTTTTTTTTTTTTGAGACACAAAGTGCTGGAGTAACTCAGCGGGTCAGGCAGCATCTCTGGAGAACATGGATAGTTGACATTTTGGGTTGGGACCCTTCTTCAGAACTGACCCGAAATATTTTTGAGTAGTACAGGTGTCAGATGTTATGGGGAAAAGGCAGGAGAATGGGGTTAGGAGGGAGAGATAGATCAGCCATGATTGAATGGTGGAGTAGACTTGATGGGCCGAATGGCCTAATTCTACTCCTGATCATATTCTCCAGAGATGCTGCCTGACCCGCTGAGTTACTCCAGCACTCTGTGAAACATCACCTATCCATGTTCTCCACAGATGCTGCCTGACCCGCTGAGTTACTCCAGCACTTTGTGTAAGCCAGCATCTGAAGTTCCTTGTTTCTAATAGAAAATTTGATCTCACTAATGCTCTTGTTTGCCTCGTGTGCGCAGAAGTAGGAACGACATGTCCACGATGGTGCAGATGAATGAGAAGCTGAGTGCAGACGAGATCATTACTGGCACCAAGCAGGTCATCCAGGGCTTGGAGGCTCTGAAAAATGAGAACAACACCATTCTGCAGAGCCTGCAGGAGACGCTGAATGGGTTGAAGGAAGATGACGAAGTTCACCTGGTTCAGGAGAAGACCGGCCTCATCCAGAGGTCGCTGGAGATGATTGAACTAGGACTGAGCGAGGCTCAGGTAGGAACCTTGTACAAGGGGACGGGTTCTCAAATGTGGACACGAGGTTGTAGACACTGGAATCTTGAGCTAGAAAGAAGCTCTTGAAGGGACTCCTTTAGCCAGAAGGTGGTGAATCTGTGGAATTCATTGCCACAGAAGGCCGTGGAGGCCAAGTCAATGGATATTCTTAAGATCAAGAGTCAAGAGAGTTTTATTGTCATCTGTCCCAGATAGGACAATGAAATTCTTGCTTGCTGCAGCACAACAGAATATGTAAACATAATACAGAGATAGATAGATTCTTAATTAGACTCAGTGGGCCGAAGGGCCTGTTTCCACACTGTATCTCTAAGGTCTAAAGTCACTAAATCCAGATACCGTTGTTCATACTGTGTGAGAAAGAACTGCAGATGCTGGATAAAATCAAAGGTAGACACAAAATACTGGAGTAACTCAGCGGGTGAGGCAGCATCTATGGAGAGAAGGAATGGGTGACGTTTTGGGTCGAGACCCTGGTCTGAAGATTCTCTCCATAGATGCTGCCTCACCCGCTGAGTTACTCCAGCATTTTGTGTCTACCATTGTACATAGCTTCACCTTGGAAGAGATAGAAAAATACTCGTGGCTTATTTCAGGGAAGTTTCTGAGAACTGGAATCCTTGGCTCAAGTTGCATTTGGACTCCTGGAGATAATTACCTGAATTCTGCAGTCATATTTTGACATTTACCTGCGGGACAGTCAGCATTTCTCTGTGTAGCTGTAAGCATCTTTGGAACTTCCACAAGGAAGTACAAATCCCAGTTTTGTAGTTAGCTGGCTAAGAACATAAGAAGATCAGAATTAAAGCTGATTTAACCATCTGCTCCTTCGAGCCTGCTCCGTCATTCATCTCGGTCTTCCACCTTGGCATTTTTCCTCCCTTGTGCCCCAATTTTTTAAATATCTAAAAATCTTCCGATCTCGATGTACATGAAAGGAATAGATCGGGGTAAACGCACAGTCTTTTGCCCAGAGTAGATGACATCAAACACTTCACGCTGCTATGTTCACACAATGTTCTGATGCTGATGACCACTTTATGTCATATAGACAAACATGCTGGAGAAACTCAGCGGGTGAGGCAGCATCTATGGAGAGACAGCATCTTCGAAGGGTCTCGACCCGAAACGTCGCCTATTCCTTCGCTCCATAGATGCTGCCTCACCCGCTGAGTTTCTCAGGCATGTTTGTCTACCTCCGATCTTTCCAGCATCTGCAGTTCTTTCTTAAACACTTGTCACTTGCGGGCGGAGCGCCAAGGCAAATTCCTTGTATGTGAATACTTGGCCAATTCATTTGTTCATTCATTAATGGTTCCCGTAAGCTGTGTGGTTAATTGCCCTTTACATCTTGGATTTTACTCACTTGAGATAGGTTGTGAAGTTTGATGTAGATGTAAGAAGTACTATCGGTGTAAGATTGGTGTCGATGCAGGAAAGCAGACGTAAAGAAAGAGACATTTTGCCCGCAGTGGCTTTAATCAAGAGATTTTTAAATATTGTGATCCCGAGGCATCTTTGGAGTGTGGGAGGAATCCGAAGATCTCGGAGAAAACCCACGCAGGTCACGGGGAGAACGCACAAACTCCGTACAGACAGCACCCGTAGTCGGGATCGAACCCGGGTCTCCAGCGCTGCAAGCGCTGTAAGGCAGCAACTCTACTGCTGCGCCACCGTGACAAGGCGCAGTCTGCCTGTCCTGATGAGATTTTATCATTGTAAGCCACGTTGTCACCTTCCCCTAGCTGGCAATGATCTATTCTACTCCAGCATTCAAGATTCAAGAGAGTTTATTGTCATGTGTCCCAGATAGGACAATGAAATTCTTGCTTTGCTTCAGCACAACAGAACATAGTAGGCATTGACTACAAAACAGATCAGTGTGTCCATATACCATTATATAAATATATACACACATGAATAAATAAACTGATAAAGTGCAAATAAACAGATAATGGGCTATTAATGTTCAGAGTTTTGTGTGAGTTGAGTTTAATAGCCTGATGGCTGTGGGGAAGAAGCTGTTTCTGAACCTGGTCGTTGCAGTCTTCAGGCTCCTGTACCTTCTACCTGAAGGTAGCTGGGAGATGAGTGAGTGGCCAGGATGAAGTGTGTTAACATCAGCCCTGTTTCTCCCCCCGCAGATGCTGCCCGGTCTGCTGAGTACTGACGTGTTTTCTGCTCTCTCTTGCATGTTTGCTCGGCGGGGTGGGGGGGTCGTCCTGCGCGCTTCAGGTGGTGACGGCTCTGTCCACCCACCTCAGCACGGTGGAGGCGGAGAAGCAGAAGCTGCGGGCGCAGGTGCGGCGGCTGTGCCAGGAGAACCAGTGGCTGCGGGACGAGCTGGCCAGCACGCAGCAGAGGCTGCAGAAGAGCGAGCAGGCGGTGGCTCAGCTGGAGGAAGAGAAGAAGCACCTGGAGTTCATGAACCAGATCAAGAAGTACGACGAGGAGGAGGCAGCGGTATGTCGGCCGGCGGCCGGAGGGGAGGAATATGCAGGGGGCGGGGGGGCGAGCTTGTTGACTGACCTTTCAAAGGGGCTAGTGTAGGTACAAAGGCCCGTGGCCTCCTGCCACATTCCTAAGGGCCTGTCCCACTTGGCCGTCATTTGCGCCTCATTTACGCGTCATATGTAAAATAGGTTGACGCGTTGTGATGCACGGGTAGCGCGCGACGGGCGCATGGAGAGTCGTGGAGGAGTGTGGAGTATCGCAGGATTTCGTACTGTACGAGATCCTCGCGCACCACCTGCGTGACGTATCGCCTACGCACGCTGACACATTGGGTACGCACGCTGCGTCCCGACGTCTCATGTGTGTATCGCGTGGTGGCGCATGGTTACGTCACCGTGCGTAACCATGTGTCGCCGCGCGCCGCAGGATATTCTAATGACGTCACGCGCACCAGACGGCACGATGCCGCGTGATTTGTGCGCGACATCGTGTGTAACATGACGCGTAAATGAGGCGCAAATGACGGCCAAGTGGGACAGGCCCTTTAGTTTAGTTTCAAGACACAGCGCAGAAACAGGCCCTTCGGCCCACCTTGTCAGCGCTGACCAGCGATCCCCGCACACTTCCACTACCCTACACCCATTGGAGACAATCTACAACTATACCAAGTCATTTAGCCTGCACACCTGCACGTCTTTGGAGTGTGGGAGGAGGCTGGAGATCCCAGAGAAAACCCACGCAGGTCACAGGGAGAACGTACAGACAAGCACCCATAGTCAGGATCGCACCTGGGTCTCTACACTGCGAGGCAGCAACTCTACCGCTGCGCCACCATGCTGCCACTGTGTCTGTTGATATCCCATCCTCTCCCAGTTTTCTTGCCTCTATACCAGCGGGTTCAGTTTCCTGCTTCCACTAAAGTAGCCACCCTCTGATACCTTGCCCAAGTGGCAATTAACGTATTAACTTAGCAACCAATGCTGTCTTCCCACCACATCTATGCAACTTCAGCAGACTGACAAAGGGTCCCGCCCAGAAGCCTCACCCATCAATTTTCTCCAGAGATGCTGTCTGTCCCGCTGAGTGACTCCAGCATTGTGTGCCTATCTTTGGTATAAATCAGCATCTATAGTTCCTTTTTAATTACATCCATCAACTGCCTCTCCCTCAGACTTTGCTTCCATTTTCTAATTCCTTTCTCCTCTGTAATTTCTAAAGCACTTGACAGACAGGCCTGGATAGAGTGGATGTGGGGAGGATGTTTCCACTAGTGGGAGAGTCTAGTACCGGAGGGCACAGCCTCAGAATTAAAGGATTCTTTAGGTTCTTTTAGGAAGGAGATGAGGAGGAATTTCTTTAGTCACAAGGTAGTGAAGCTGTGGAATGCATCGCCGCAGAAGGCTGTGGAGGCCAAGCCAGTGGATATTTTTAAGGCAAAGATAGATAGATTCTTGATTGGTACGGTTGTCCGGGGGTTATGGGGAGAAGGCAGGATTATGGGGTTAGGAGGGAGAGATAGATCAGCCGTGATTGAATGGCGGAGTAGACTTGATGGGCCGAATGGCCTAATTCTGCTCCAATCTCTGATGACAATGAAGTAATTACTAAACTGTAATGCATACCTGACCTATGGATATATTTTCTTTCTAATTTCCTTCCATATGTTTACAGGAAGACAAAGATAGCGTGTTGTCAAAGGCTCCATTGGATGATCTATTCCCGAATGAGGATGAACAGAGTCAGCGTACGTATATTTTGCAAATGTTAAGAGAACTAACACTAATTAAATTCCATCCAGGAGATTTGGAGTCATAGAGTCACACAGCACGGAAACTGGCCCTTCCGCCCAGCTTGTCCATGCCGACCAACATGCCCCATCTACAATAGTCCCACCTAGAGTTATAGAGTGATACAGTGCGGAAACAGGCCCTTCGGCCCAACTCGCCCACACCGGCCAACAATGTCCCATCTACCCTAGTCCCACTTGCCTGCGTTTGGTCCGTAACCCTCCAAACCATGTCCTATCCAAGTACCTGTACAACTACACAATAGACAATAGGTGCCAAGAGTAGGCCATTCGGCCCTTCGAGCCAGCACCGCCATTCAATGTGATCTTAACTGTTTCTTAAACAATGGGATAGTCCCAGCCTCAACTACCTCAAACAGCTGAGGTAGACAAAAATGCTGGAGAAACTCAGCGGGTGAGGCGGCATCTATGGAGCGAAGGAATAGGTGACGTTTCGGGTCGAGACCCGAAAGGGTCTCGACCCGAAACGTCACCTATTCCTTCGCTCCATAGATGCTGCCTCACCCGCTGAGTTTCTCCAGCATTATTGTCTACCTTCGATCTTTCCAGCATCTGCAGTTCTTTCTTAAACACCTCAAACACCTGCATAGGTTTGGCCCATATCTCTGTAAGCCTTTCCTATCCATGTACCTGTCCGGATGTACCTGTCTTTTAAATGTTGTTATATAAACTACCTCCTCTGGCAGTCCATTCCATGTACCACCACCTGTGTGTGAAAAAGTTGCCCCTCGGGTTCCCATTAAATCTTTCCCCTCTCACCTTCAACCTATGTTCTCTGGTTTGGAGGGTTATGGACCAAGCGCAGGCAAGTGGGACTAGGGTAGATGGGACATTGTTGGCCGGTGTGGGCGAGTTGGGCCGAAGCGCCTGTATTAGGACTGGACAAGCTAGATGCAGGAAATATGTTCCCAATGTTGGGCGAGTCCAGAACCAGGGGCCACAGTCTTAGAATAAAGGGGGGGGTCATTTAAAACTGAGGTGAGAAAAAACGTTTTCACCCAGAGATCTGTGAATTTGTGGAATTCCCTGCCTCCACAGAGGGCAGTGGAGGCCAAATCACTGGATGGAATTAAGAGAGAGTTAGATAGAGCTCTAGGGGCTAGTGGAGTCAAGGGATATGGGGAGAAGGCAGGCACGGGTTATTGATAGGGGACGATCAGCCATGATCACAATGAATGGCGGTGCTGGCTCGAAGGGCCGTATGGCCTCCTGCACGTATTGTCTATGTTTCTATGTTCTATTAGCTGTTCCCCACAACTAATACAGTAAAGCCTCTTCAGTAAAGATAGGAGACAGGGGAAAGTAAGGGTGGTTCGGACTGGGGAAGCAGTACGTTTGCGGAGCACAGGTGACTAGCTTGCGGTGGTGTTGTGTGTCTTGCAGTGCAGCACTCTCACAGTAGCGCAGCAGCAGCAGCGCAGCAGGGCGGATACGAGATCCCGGCAAGGCTGCGGACTCTCCACAACCTGGTCATACAGTACGCTTCACAAGGGCGCTACGAAGTGGCCGTGCCACTCTGTAAGCAAGCTCTGGAGGACCTGGAGAAAACCTCGGGCCACAACCACCCCGATGTGGCCACCATGCTAAATATTCTGGCCTTGGTGTACAGGTACGATTCATTTTACTGCAGAAGCCCCATAGCATCAGTGTTAATGACAAACGCACCTAGTATTGATGCAGTAGAACAGTGCTTCGTAAACTATTTCAGTGGCATGCACTCTTGAGTCTTTATCACAACATTTCATTCACGCTCGACTACATTTTCTTGTTTTTTGGTAATTTTCGTCATATTCTCCCTTGTGTATAATTTAATATATCATTTGCTTTGTCACATGAGCAAAAAACATAAATTAACTCATTCACCCCAAAATAATTTCATTCACCGTTGGGTGAACCATTCACCAGTTTAAGAAGCACTGCAGAAGAAGGTCTTGAATCAAATCAGTCTGAGACCAATGAAGTGTGTTGTTTAGGAAGGAACAGCAGATGCTGGTTTAAACCAAAGTTAGACACAAAAAGCTGGAGTAACTCAGCGGGTCAGGCAGCATCTCTGGAGAGAAGGAATAGGAGATGTTTCAGGTCGAAACTTTTCTTCAGGCACATCTTCAGACCAGGGCCTCGTCCCGAAACGTCACCTATTCCTTTTCTCCAGAGATGCCGCCTGGGGCGTCTGGGACATGGTCCCCAAAGGTTTAGATGTTTGCCAGTTGTGAAGAGCTTTTGTGTGAAGAGCTTCCTGAATCTGTCTAAATTTACCTTGTAATGACGAGCAGTGATGCCCACTATCTTGCTTTCATAGTTTGACCTGCGGCAGTTTGGATTTATCATAAGATAGACACAAAAAGCTGGAGTAAGTGCATTATTCTCCCTCGAGCAAAGTAGGTTAAAGGGAAGGTAGACAAAATTGCTGGAGAAACTCAGCGGGTGCGGCAGCATCTATGGAGCGAAGGAAATAGGCAACGTTTCCTTCGCTCCATGTAAAGAGTTGAACAATCTCCACTATAGGAAATAGGCAACGTTTCGGGCCGAAACCCTTCCGGGTTTCGTCCCGAAACGTTGCCTATTTCCTTCGCTCCATAGATGCTGCCGCACCCGCTGAGTTTCTCCAGCAGTTTTGTCTACCTTCGATTTTCCAGCATCTGCAGTTCCTTCTTGAACATAGGTTAAAGGGAAAGTTGGTAGAAGCAATTGGTCAGGACTGTGGACATTTAATGGAGTGTTTGAAGAGAGTTTGTTTGTAGTGACTGAACCAGAGAGTACAGATGAAGCTAAGTGAGGAAACATGTTTTTAGGGCAGTAATAGTCTAATGGTGGTGGTGGAACTGCTTCTTAAATGTTGGGATAGTCCCCTGCCTCAATGACCTCCTCTGGCAGCTTGTTCCATACTTCCATCACCCTTTGTGTGAAAAGCGGGACAGGCAGCATCTCTGGAGAGAAGGAATGGGTGACGTTTTGGGGTGGAGACCCTTCTTCAGATTTATTATCCCCTGCACTGTTGCCTCCTATGTCGCACGTCCCCTTGTCACAGCCTGGGTGAATTATAAATAAGGAAAATGGAGGAGGAATTTCACATTCCGCAAAAGAGTTCAATTCTCTGCCGCTGTTCTGAGGAGCAGTTGTGCCATGGACGGAACAAAAGGAAAGTGGAAAGGCAGAAATCATGGAGTTATTGCCAAAATGTCCCATGCAGCTGTCCGAAAGCAAAAGAGATCTTTATCTTAGTTTCATTTCAGTTTATGGTCACGTGTACCGAGGTACAGTGAAAAGCTTCCCAGTCAGCGGAAAGGCAATACATGATTACAATCGAGCCGTTTACAGTGTATGGATGCATGATAAGGGAGTAACGTTTAGTGCAAGGTAAAGTCCAATCAAAGATGGCCTGATGGTCTCCAGTGAGGTAGATAGTAGTTCAGGACTGCTCCATTCACTGTGTAAGAAAAAACTGCAGATGCTTTAAATCGAAGGTACAAAGGATATTTATTGTCACATACAGCATTTCTGGTGTAGTGAAATTTGAGTTGCCATTTGCCAGACATTTGCCATTTGGTAGACACAAAATGCTGGAGTAACTCAGCGGGTGAGGCAGCATCTCTGGAGAGAAGGAATGGGCGACTGGATAACACTGTACCTCGGTACACGTGACAATAAACTGAAGTGAAACTAAGATTCTGCACGTGAGGGGCAAGTTACAGAGGCCAATTAGCCAGCAGACAAGCACACCTTCGGGATGTGGTTGGAAACCCGAGCGCTCGGAGGAAAACCACGCGGTCAGAGAGAAAGCATGTAAGCTTCTTGCAGACAGGTCAGGATCGAACTGGGGTCTCTAGCTCTGTGAGGCAGCGGCTCCAACGCTGTGCCACTGTTGTTGCAGCATTCACCGCGTTTACAATGCTTCTTGGAGACACTGCTGACATTTCCTTTTCATTTTACAGGGATCAGAACAAATACAAAGAGGCGGCAAATCTTTTAAATGATGCCCTGACAATCCGGGAGAAAACCCTTGGCCAAGACCATCCAGCGGTTAGTTTCTTGTCTTGATGAGTGATCGTAGCATCTCATGTTGTAAAGTACCAGGCACAGACGGGGCAGATGTTAGACAATACAAGAACGTACACTTGCACATGTAACATGGTCAAATATTCCAAGGGTCTTCCCCTTCAGTCATTTGGCCCCAAGACACATAAGTAAAGGGAACTTGGGGAAAGGGGACGACTTTAGACTTTAGAGATGCAGCACGGAAACAGGCCCTTCGATCCACCGAGTCCACACCGACCAGCGATCTCCCCCCCTACACCAACATACGCACACTAGGGACAATTTTACAACTTCCGAAGCCAATTAACCTACAAACCTGTACGTCATTGGAGTGTGGAGGAAACCGGAGCACCCGGGGAAAACCCACGCAGTCACAGGGAGAACGTACAAACTCCATACAGACAGCACCCGTAGTCAGGATGGATCCCGGGTCTCTGGCGCTGTGAGGCAGCAGCTCTACCCGCTGCACCACCGTACCGCCTGTTGTTTAAAGTTCCTTCCCATTATTTATTGTCCCGGACTCAGATCCTGCCTCTGAGTCGGAAGAGTGAGTGGGTAGGGAATCCCAGACTAAAGACTTGACCACATAATTCAGGCTGGCACTCCAAGGGCAGGATTGAGACAGTGCCACACCATCAGAAGTGCTGCCATTCCAATGAGATATCACACTGCGGTACTGCTTAACCTCTCAGGTAGGCAGCATAAAATCCATCGCAACTATTCAAAAAAAATGGCACAGGAGTTTCCAATGTGGCCAGACCAACAATGGGCGGCACGGTGGTGCAGTGGTAGAGTAGATGCCTTGCAACGCCAGAGGCCCGGGTTCGATCCTAACTACAAGTGCTGTCCGTACAGAGTTTATACGTTCTCCCCGTGACCTACGTGAACTAAACATTTGCCCCAAGCCAGTATCTATCTGTTCACTATCACAGTTATGTTGCTTTGTGTAAATTGGCTACAGTATCCCCTGTGTTGCAGTAGAGACTAAATTCCACAAATAGTTATTTGGCTAAGAAACACTGTGGTAGTTCCTGATGTTGTAAAAGGCTGTATAAAATGTGTAATTGAATAACCATGCAAGTCAACCTCAAAGCCAGGAAATCGAACTTATTCCCCAAATCCCTGGTCCGTGTTAAACCCACTGAACTGCAGCCTGCCTGGCAGGAAGTTCAGGTTTCGGAGTTGTATGGTGCCAGGGACAGGCCAGAGGTACAGCTGCTGGTTGAGGCCTCTGAAGAAGGGCCTCGACCCGAAGCGTCACCTACTCCTCCTCCTCCCCAGAGATTCTGCCTGACCCGCTGAGTCTATCTTTGGTTACAGCTGCTAGCTCTCTGTGCATTAACCTCTCCTGATCACCCGCTGATCGTTGGGGGGTTGTGGTCACATCTCTGGCACTTTGTCCATTCGCCCAACGTATTAGAAACATAGAAAATAGGTGCAGGAGGAGGCCATTTGGCCCTTCGAGCCAGCACCGCCATTCATTGTGATCATGGCTGATCGTCCCCTATCAATAACCCGTGCCTGCCTTCTCCCCATATCCCTTGACTCCACTAGCCCCTAGAGCTCTATCTAACTCTCTTAAATCCATCCAGTGACTTGGCCTCCACTGCCCTCTGTGACAGGGAATTCCATAAATTCACAACTCTTTGGGTGAAAACGTTTTTTCTCACCTCAGTCTTAAATGACCTCCCCTTTATTCTAAGACTGTGGCCCCTGGTTCTGGACTCGCCCAACATTGGGAACATTTTTCCTGCATCTAGCTTGTCCAGTCCTTTTATAATTTTATATGTTTCTGTAAGATCCCCTTATAAGTATTACATAAGTTCTATAAGTATTGAACGGTGCTGTCTAGTCACATGATGGTGGTGTGGTGTGGGGGGGGGGGGAATAACGTTGTGTGCTAACCTGTCCTATATCCACCTTGTCCAGGTTGCTGCTACTCTGAATAATCTCGCTGTGCTTTTTGGCAAAAGAGGAAAATATAAAGAAGCTGAACCACTGTGCAAGCGAGCTTTGGAAATCCGGGAAAAGGTTGGGAAATGAGAATCCTTTCCAGCTTTTTTTCTTAAAGGCAGAAATAATGCTGCATGTTGTCTCCCTTCCTCCACCCCCCACCCCACCCCATTAAAGCCAAGCCAGTGAGCACATGCAAGTGAGATCTACTGTGGTAATGGACTTATCCAGATGTTGCAGAGGATCAGGGCTGTAGGTGTCTCATTAAGGGCAGTTTATTTATTGCGCAGGTAATACTCAGAACATGTACCCTTGTTAAACAGTCCCAAAGTTGGGAACTTTTAAAGCACATTTTTTGTGGAGCAAAACACAGTGGGCGGCACGGTGGCACAGCGGTAGAGTTGCTGCCTCACAGCACCAGAGACCCGGGTTCCATCCTGACTGAGGATGCTGTCTGTATGGAGTTTGTATATTCTCACTGTGACCACCTCGATTTTCTCCAGGTGCTCCACTTTCCTCCCACAATCCAAAGACGTGGCTTTGTAGGTTAATTGGCTTTTGTAAATTGTCCCTGGTGATTAGTTTAGTTTACTTTAGAGATACAGCGCGGAAACAGGCCCTTTGGCCCACCAGGTCCGCGCTGACCAGCGATCCCCGCACACTAACACTATCCTACACACACTAGGGACAATTTTTACATTTATACCAAGCCAATTAACCTACAAACCTGTACGCCTTTGGAGTGTGGGAGGAAACCGAAGATCTCGGAGAAAACCCACGCAGGTCACGGGGAGAACGTACAAACTCCGTACAGACAGCACCCGTAGTCGGGATCGAATCCGGGTCTCTGGTGCTGTGAGGCAGCAACTCTACAGCTGTGCCACCGTGACCACCCGAATAGGTTGGAACTAGTGTACGGGGTGATCACTGGTCAGCGCGGACCCGAGTGGGCCGAAGGGCCGGTTTCCACGTGGAATCACTAAAGCCCCAGCACTATTGGAAGAACTCAGCAGGTCTGGCATCTGTGGCAGGAATGGTGAGGCGACTCTTTAAGTTGGGATCCTTCTTCAGACTCATTGTAATGGGGGAGGGGGGGGGGAGTTGGACACGAGCCGGGACATGGTTGCGGCTGGTAAGCCCCATCCTTATTGTCTACCCGAGGTACCACACAGTCCCTTATGCTCCTGGTGAGGTGATTGCCAAACTTTGAATGGAGTTCAGGTCTGGTACAGATGAGTGCCAGAGCATATAGATGCAAGAGCTAAATTGCTTATGTACACAAAATACTGGAGTAACTCAGCAGGACAGGCAGCATCTCTGGAGAGAAGGATTGGGTGACGTTTCGGGGTCGAGACCCTTCCTCAGACTGAGACTCAGGGCAAAGGGAAACGAGATACATGGACGATGTAGAGAGATATGGAACAAATGTATGAAAGATATGCAAAAAAAGTAACAATGATGAAGGAAAGAGGCCATTGTTAGCTGTTAAAGAAGGAACTGCAGATGCTGGAAAATCGAAGGTACACAAAAATGCTGGAGAAACTCAGCGGGTGCAGCAGCATCTATGGAGCGAAGGAAATAGGTAACGTTTCGGGCCGAAACCCTTCTTCAGACTGATAGGGGGTGGGGAGAAGAAAGGAAAAAAGGACAAAGGCGGAGGAGGAGCCCGAGGGCTGGGGGAGGGGAGGAGACAACCAGATGGCTGATGGAGGGGAGGGGACAGCAAGGGCTAGCAGAATTGGGAGAATTCAATGTTGAGGCCCCCAGGATGTAGACTGCCCAAGCGGAATATGAGGCCATTGTTAGCTGTTTGCTAGGTGAGAACGAGAAACTGGTGCGACTTGGTGTGGGAGGGGGGAGGGATGGAGAGAGAGGGGATGCAGCGGTTACTTGAAGTTAGAGGAATTAATATTCATGCCACTGGATTGTAAGCTGCCAATCGCTTAGCTTGTCTGTCCTACATTTCAGTTTAGTCTCTGGGTCTGAGGCACTACATAACTGAGTTATGAAATAAAGCTCATTAATAATGTATCACGAGTGGTATTTTTAATGTAGGCAGTCTCAGCCTCTGCAACTTTTGCTGCCAGTGCATGTCGAGAGTGCTGGGATAACACTTCAGTTACAGTTCTTAAGCTGCCATACACAAAGAACCTCTGCTGCTAATTCTATTTCCCCCATGGCATGAAAAAAACTGTTCACATCTCATCTTTCAAACCTAATTTGCAGGCTGCTCGTTTAAGACCAGAAGGCAGACTCTAGCTACGGTTCTGTCTTTCTAAGTTGTAAGCCGTGGGTTTTCTCCGAGATCTTCGGTTTCCTCCCACACTCCAAAGACGTACAGGTTTGTAGGTTAATTGGCTTCAGTGAAGTTGTAAATTGTCCTTGGTGTGCAGGACAGCATCAGTGTGCGGGGTGATCGCTGGTCAGCACAGACTTCGTGGGGAGAAGGACCTGTTTCCGCTCTGTATCTGTAAAGTATAAAGTCTAACAGAGAACTAGAGTGATAGTCGGCATGGACTCAGTGGGCCGAAGGGCCTGTTTCCATGCTGTATCTTTCAATTTAAAACAAACACATTCAGTAGTAACTTCCAAAATGAAAACCGTGTCCAATTGAAATTCAGAAGGCGGTGGGGAAGGTGTAGAGATGCAGCGCGGAAACAGGCCCTTCGGCCCACCGGGTCCGTGCCGACCAGCGATCCCCGCACACTAACACTATCC